>JACCGJ010017459.1:0-18075 GCA_013407085.1 Atriophallophorus winterbourni
TTGATCACCCGTCACTCCGATATCAAGTATACATTTCATACTTTTTACGCGCTCTTGTTTCCGGATATCTGGAAAGTTCAGTTCAGTTGCACAGGACAGTAAGTGGCTAACGAGCCAATCGAGCGTCCAGAATTTCTTTCGGTGGAAAGCTGCTGCAAAGCAACCACCACTGCTAGATCATTTATTCTTATTGTGATTCGGATATCCTCGATGATTGCGATATCAAGGGATTATCCGGGTTGTATTTAGGAAGCACCTCGTTATGAATGGATGCAGGAAAGTCAACAATACATTTCTCTTCACCAGTAAGGTGAGAGGTTAGCTAAAGAAGAGTTGGGTATCACAGAAACAAGAAGGTGGGGTTTCTCTTCACCAGCTCGGTGAGAGGTCAGCTATTCAGGAAACAATGCAATAATAATATGAACAATATATGGTGTGTGAAATCACTAGTCTAGTCGAGACCAATTGAAACACATCCATAGGCTGCATGTGGGCTAATTTGCTGTCAGATTGCCAGGCCTAAACAGATATGATAAAAATGTAACAATACGTTTTTTATGTTTTTAAGTTTTTATTAGACAATGTGAGCCAATATGATAGACCATTTAATGTCTAATTCCCTTTTAAACACTCAACACATTTGTGAGGCTTACTATGCAATCTGGGCTTGTGTTCCAGAAGTTGACCACACGGTTGCTGAAAATGTGCTCATGTGCCAGCAAACTGGGCCTACTTTTAAGAAGTTTCATAGAATTACCCTTCGTAGCTGCTTTAGTGGCAACTTTAAGGATTTCAGTAATATTATCACCCGTAAGGCCCTTTAGAATCTTGAAGGCTTCTATTAGGTCACCTCGCAGCCACCCTCTCTTCAGTGAGGTCCTTGAGTCTTCCCTCATAGGTTTTCCCTGACTGAACCGCAACCATCCTAGTCGCAAGTAGCTGGACCCTTATGAGACATGCTATATCTTTTTTAAGTATTTTGCCCAGGAATGAACGCAGTATTCCAAGTGAAGTCGCACGACTACTTTGTATAAGGGAATGAAGATTGAAGGTTAGGCATGATAAAGCTAAGCCAGTTCTGAACAGTTCTCTGCGAGCCTTGTTTGCAGCTTTGGAAACTTGAGTAGCCCACTTAAAATCGCCTGTTATAGTAATACCGAGATCCTTTACTTTCTGAGCAGCAGCTATTCTGATAGTTTCTTCGACGAGTTCTAGTTGGGTTGTCGCTAAATCAGTCTTCAGAAGACAGCTATTCCCCATGTTTAGTGGCAAGTCCCAGGTCTTTTCCACTCGATTACTTTTTCTAAATCAGAAATAAGCGTATCTCTACTGTCGGTTTCTAGGACCTTAACATCATCAGCAAACAGGAAACAGAATGAACTTAGGCAAACTGCCAGATCGTTTACAAAAATAAGAAAACATAGTGGACGAAGCACCGAACCTTGAAGCACTCTAATGAGAATCAGTGATTCCTCTGATCACACCCCTGCAATGCTAACGTAGTTACTGCGATTAGTGAAAAAGCTGTCTAACCATCTATAAAACTCTCCTGTGATGCCACGCATCCTTAGTTTGTGCAGAAGGTACCTATGGTTCACTGAGTCGAAAGCCTTTTGAAAATCAAGATATCATACTTCGACTACTCTCCCTTCATCGAGACGTAATGTCACTTCATGAAGAAAGCGTAGAAGATTGTTTAGGCATGACCTACATTTCCAGAATCCTTGCTGGTCATCGGATACTAAGGAATTGGCTACCAAATATTTACATACCTGGTGCCGAATGATTTTTTCCAAGCGCTTGCGAAGAATGCTCGTCAGGCTTACTGGCCTGTAGTTGCGTACATCCGAAATGGGACCCTTTTTGTATATGGCTACTACCGCCGCTCGTTTCCAATCATCTGGTAGTATACCTCGGAGTAAGGTAGCTTTAAAAAGATTTCTGATTGCAAGGCTAACTATATTCGCGATCGGTTAAAGAATAGCCGGATGTATATCGTCGGGGCCAGCGGACTTAGTTTTATTCAGCTGCGACAGAACTTTGGTGACTATTTCCTGATTAACCTCCACAGAGCTAAATAGAGGTGCTCTGCAATCGTGAGTTTCTAAACAGTTGCCTGAATTGTTCCGATAAACACTACAAAAGAATAAATGCAACGCATCGGCTTTTTCCGGTACAGTCAAAGCCGTCTTGCCATCATCCAGCACTAACGTACCTATTTCTTCTCTTAAAGATCGCTTGGACTGAACATAGCGATTAAAAGCTTTCAAGTTGACCTTTGCTTTTTGGCAAGTCGGGATTCGAAGTCCTTTTTAGCATTCCTTTTCAGCGCAACAGCTGAATTTCTGGTCTGTATGTACTGCAGTCTAGATCTGTGAGTTCCACAGAATTTTTAAGCCCTCCAGCTACGGTCACGGCATCTAATATCCTTGCGAATGTACGCGCTCCACCAGGGGGTTTTCCTCGCGTTCTCACTGGTTGTAGAGGAGCAAAACTATCCTGTAGTTGTAAAAGGTGCCCTTCCATAATATTCCACCTGATTTCTTCACTAAGTTTTAATTGGTCTGGTTCCCAACTTAGATTCATTGCTTGAGTTTGTAGTTGGACGATGTTTATTCAACCAAAGTTGCGGGACATCTTCACGTGGTGACTAGTATGCACTAAAGTCCAGTAAAGAAGAATTATAGCTTGGCCGCTCTTGCCTAGTGGCGAAAGGTATTGGATTCCATGAATATCTCTTCCATGAGACGATGGAATCAAATCTAAAGTGGACGGAGTATGTCCTGACCTAAACCTTGTAGGTTCCCTGACATGCTGATAAAAGGCCCCGACATAAAACCAGTCCAGATATTGCGACTCATCTGACTCTGGTGAAGAAATTTCGGTACGCCAATCAATTGCCGGGAGATTGAAGTCTCCAACAATTAGTAATGCGTTGCATTGTGTTAATCAGTAATTGATTCTTTAATGGTAAAGCAGTCAGGCTTCGATAAGCATATGCAAGTGCCAGTCTGATCCTAGCGACAGTGAGAACTACTGATGTTATTTAGATTGAGTGAGAAGCAATTTTTATTGATGTCTGACTGTGGGGAAAATTTTCATTTATCATAATTGCCACATCCAGTCCCGTAGCACCAGTATTCATATCCTGACGATAGATGGCGTACTTAGTTGATAAAATGACGGAGCACGATCATCTGATTTCAACCATGATTCGGAGATGGCAATTATGTCGACCTGGTTTTCCAGTGCAGCGAGCTGCAGCTGAATCCACTTATTACGTATACTGCAAGCATTTGTGTACAGTACACGGGTATTTCTATTCTGCGCACATTTTAATCTACCTTTACTCGTGGTCGGAGCACCACCGTTGATACCCCGTTTTTGAAACCGAAGCAGTAGATAAGTGGTTAGACTGCGATTGCAAATGCGCTTGCAACGGCCTTGCTTATTTTCTGGCGTAGTGCATTGAAGACCTGACAGGCGTTCGATTGCCAACGAGTTTTTCATGCGCTCGTATTATACTGGCGGACCATTTCGGAGTACGTCGTCAATGACTACTACAGAAAATGACTTAAAGATTTTATGTTAACTAATGTTTATCCCTTTTATGGGATTTTTTCAAGACAGTCATGAGCGTTTTTTAAACGCTCTCCATAAAATTGTGGTTGAGGCCCGTATCCCGGACAACTTTGAAATGCCCATTTGTGTAGCGTTCAAGGTAAGCACTTTTCGGAAGAAGCGTATCCCTGTCCAGCTGGTTTATGAATTCTACCAAAATTAGACGCGCGTTACTTTCAGTTGTGTTCCACCGGCCTACACGATGGACCCTTTTTACCTGGAAGTTAGTTAGCCCTGCCATGCGCAAAACATCTTAAGTCCTAGAACGGTCCATTTGCCACCGTAATTTGATTTTGCCAATTAGCGGCTCTTCCCTATTTAGAATGAGCAGAGTAAGAGTTAGCATCGTTTCCGCCATTTTATTGGGTGCACCAAGCTTACTAACTTGATCATCTAAGGCATTTATTTGCCTTTGTAATTGCCGTGATTTTAAACGACACTCATTTTTAGCGACGGTTTTCTTTGTAGGGTTCTTTTTTCCTCCAGTGGTGCATTTCGATCCCTACCGATGTTACTCCGGACAGGACCTGGTTTTATTGATGGGAGTGTTTTCTTCATTATGACTTCGGCGTATGACAAATGAGAATTCGCATCGTCTGCTACAACGTTGTTCATACTACATGCAGAAGTTCTCAGGAAAGCTTCCCTTGCGTTTCGCTCACAGTCCCCGCATACGCATTCAAGGAAACTATTTTTACAATAAGTTTCGTAACGCTTGGCAAGAATGCCATAAAATTTTGGATGAGCATATCTCTGAAACACATCACAAGCTATTCCTTTGACCTCTTTTTTCACACATTCGATTTATATGCAGGGATATGACACTTTAGTCATAAAAAAATTTGAATATCAATATATATATATATATATATCTTTTGAAAACGTAGTAGAATAGGTTGATTCTAGTTACGATGTGTGTATAATGCGATAAATTGATAACCAATTCACAGCAAAATCAGAGAAAAGCGATTTGGAAATAGATTATTTGGAAGAGCGTGGGAAATACAACCAAGTTGAACGTACCATGCAAGTTCAAGTCTCTAAAACACTATCACGAGCAAACATTTCATTCGATGGTATGCGGTTGTGCACACGGCACATTGATAGTAAGTATACAAATCCTACGTTGTATACGTTGTTGTTTCCATATATATGGAATGTAAAGTGAGGGTTCTTTTCAACAACACGGTATCACTCCCATTATAACATAGCGATTGTCGAACAAGTCGGAACGAGTGACCAGATTCTTTCGGGGGTATGCTTGAAAACACCCGCAATAACAGGATTGATTCGTAGGAAGAACGGGCATGTGTATATGTGAGTAGAAGATGAGAGCGGTCTCATCACCGAAAGGTGAGAGAGTTAAATCATGTTGCATGTCAAATATAATGAAAAGAGGATGGACAGCTTTTAACTTCAACAAAAACGAAAAATGTAAAAGAAACGCTTTTATGTTTTTAAAAGATCTTCCCAATATTTTTGTTGTTTTTTGACAATAAATTGGGATGGATTTAATCTTAAGTGTAATGCTCCGGTAAGAGCACATGCCACCGTTAGTCCGGCCCACGTTTGAACGCATTTACTAAAGCTGCCGTGATTAGTTCTGCGGTGAGTAAGTTACACGCATTCATTACACGGATGCTAATGAAGTGCGTTCGGAATTCCAACCCAGTGTGCTGTGTACTTAGCCTAAGACTCTGTATCTGCCGAAGGAGAAAACCGAAAGAAGTCATCGAATTTGAGATAACTCAATCCTTTGACAATTTCAGAGGTCACATATAAGTTGCCTCCTCTAAACAAGAAAAGACCTACTGCTAATAGACGATTTTCATAGTTTGTTTATGCTAACCCCTAGATCATGTGAGTGGCCAGCTTCTGTACGTTTTCTAGCTGCATTATATCCTTCTGGTAATACGTCTTCCAAGCCTGGAAGAATTCTAGATGTGACCATTCTAGAGAACAAGTGACTCTTCTTTAGGTTAGGGTGAAGTTCTCACTTCCGCTTCTACGTCATTTATCCGATCGGAATTATCAGACCTACGGATAATTCTTACGTTGTCCGAAAACATATAACATGTTGAGCGCAGTTGGTTTGCTGGTATATCAATAAAGATGTGCAACAGCAATGACCCCAAGCCTGGCTCCTTAGGAACCCTACTAGTTATATGCGCACATACGAATTATGTATCATCTACCCTGACATTAAAGGAACGGTCACAAAGGAATGCGCGAATCCATCCCCGTAGAACACTCACATGGATGAGAGTTTGAGAATCAATGAGCTGTGGTTGACTGAATCACAAGCCTTACTAAAGTCAAAATAGAAGACTTCTACCGCTATACCATCATCTATTCTCTTAGTGACCTCGTTTAGAAAGCTCAACAAGTTAGTCAGACATTATCTACATTTTAGGAATCCGTGTTGTGCGGCATTCAGTAGAGCGTGTTTAGTTAGGTATCCACAAATTTTTGATCAACCAATCCGTAACCTTACATAGTATACTAGTGAGGCTAACCGGGCGGTAATTTTTGACCGCTGAAGAAGTTTTCCCTTCATGGTTAGGCACTACAACGGCAGTTCTCCAGTCCAGAAGAAGGTTGCATTGTCTAAAGGATTTTCTGAAAACTTCTGTGATTGGCTAAACTAATCTAAGTCTGATCTTTCGTGGATGGATGTTATCGGGCCGTGCCGACTTGTTGCATGCTAGGCTGGTCAATATAGTCTCGACATTGTGTACCTCGAGTGTAAGGTCAGTGCAGAAAGGCGTTCAGTGAGTGCACACTGAAATGATGGTTTAGAATGGGGTTTAGAATTCTCAGTCCGAATACGCAATTCATGGGTATACGCTGCTTAATACCCCCCGGTAGTATCATCCTCAACAATACACCACTCGCACCTTCTAACGAAATTAAGGACTTGGGATTTAGATATTCTTCATCTCTTAATTTCAACGAACAAGTAAGATTTCCCATAGCACAAACTCGACAGAATTTTGGTTTGATCGATCAAAAATTCCTCCTTTGGTAAAGTAGACTAAGTAGACTATATAAAATGGAAGTACTACCGCTTCTTGACTACTGCAAGATAGCCTACTCTCACATTGCTAGGCGTGACTGTATTCTCTTAGAAAGCCTTCAACGCAGAATTAGCAAAATCATGTTAGGCTACTCTAATCCTTCAACTAATAAAGTAAGATGCAATCTACTAAACATTGTCCCGCTATGGTTACTAAGAATTCGCCTTAATCTTTTTTACTTTCGAATCATCACAGAGCACCAAGTTAAGCTTAGGTCTACCATGCGCTTCCAAGATTGCAATCGTTCTGTACGACGGAACCAAATGAGGCTATTACATATTCCCCTTACTCGCACTTAAGTTCGACAAAACTTCTTTCTAATTAGGTATGCGCATCTTTGGAATTCTCTTTCACTCCATTTTTGCATGTGCATATCTAAAGGTAAATTTAAAACACTCGTAGATTCTCTTACTGCTCCATCGTCATTCACAATTCTCAAAATAAACACTTTTATAGGCAATATATTTTGTCACGGTATTCCTGGTTATTGAACCAATTATAAGTATTTTGTACATAAGCACACGCATAGAACTGTTCACAATGTCCGAAATACATGGTATTATTAAGTGTCAGGTTATTTAGGGTCTATGTATGTTACATCAAACCCTGGGACTCTAATTATATGTACCTATACTCATTGTATCTCTTTAGGCTTATTTTACCCCCCTTTTGGATTAAACATATTTATCTTTATTGTTTTAATTAAGGTTTCTATCGTAAACAAATTTGCCTTTAAAAACTTCGAAATATCTAAAATAATTATTTTCATGTTTATCTATTTATAACGCTGCTGTAGTGTCAGGATAACTAGGGTCTATGTATGTCTCGTCAAAGGTTGGTACTTTTATCACATTTGTCTATTTGTCAACATTGCCTTTAATAACATTTTGTATACACCATTCTGTATATAACTGTCTTTTGTTTCATATTAGGCTTATAAATGTCACATTTTTATCCAAACTTGCAGAACAATAAAATTTACCAAAAAATAAAAAAACGTAAAAATTGAAAAACATTATGTTTTTAATGTACATTCTCATTTTTTAAATGATGAACTATTTTACTTCGATGACCTCTTACCATGCTCGTGAAGAGAATATCTCTCATAATATTCCAGTGTATTCGAATACCGAATTATCACTGAAACTGGCTCGAAATCTATCCGCCCGATTTTTGTTCCGTATGCGATTTACTCTCCTGCAGATAACGAAAACCCGGCTGGTGAACAAATTTTGATTCGATTCGTCGACAATTCTTCAAGAGTATTGGAGCACACAGCGTACCATACTCCCATGCCATTAACCACACCCTCTCTCATCCTCAACAATTTCTTAGATTTTCTTATATTGATGGATTTATGTTCCTTTTTAATCTTCTAAACCAAACGTGAATTGATGCATATATAATTTATTTATCAATTTTTATGACAACTTCATTACAATTCACTCCAATTTTTCATAATTACCTTCCATTTCTGTTCTCCAATTTTTCGCATCCTTCGTAAATCCCGATAAAATGTAAATGAGACCTTATTGTTATTAGACATTAGGAATTTTTTCTTACTTACTGTATATTCGTTCCCATTATTGAACGGAAAAAAATATTTAAAAATCCCGCTCACTTCGGTCATTTGCACTGTTATATTTTGTTTTGCTGTTAAAATTTTGATAAACTGATTATGTATTGCATGCCTTGGATGTCAAAGAATATATATTATTATTAAAGGTTTGTTATCACCGGAAAGTGTTTGAATTGGCTAACTGACTACCTAACAAATCGCACTACCCAGGTACGTGTTGATGTTGAATTTTCAAAATCAATCTCAGCAACAAGAGCGGAGTTCACTCAGGTTCGTTCCTTGGTCCGATCCTCTTTATGGTTTATTTGTATGAAATATCCCAAGTTGTTCGATGTAACATTTCGTTATTTCCGGACAACGTAAAGATATGTCGTTGCATCAGTCTTTTCTAGAACTTCAATCGGTCCAAAGTATTTGTGGAGCGACTGGGAAAAACAAAAAGTGTTTATTTTCACCAAGCCGGTGAGAGGTTATCTAAAGAAAATACTGTGCGTTTAATTGAAACATGACATGTGAATCTAGAAATTTTATAAGAGGATTTTTGTGCATTTTTTCATGTGGGAAAAAACCGTATAAATTTAAATGAAAAATATATTCATGCTAATTTTATCGACATACCACATACATATTCATGGAAAGAAGTTATGGTAAAAGTTCATGCCTCGAGGCATATATACCACTTTGAATGCACCTACCAATATGCAAGAGATTAAGTCCTCATGCTGGTTATTTCAAAAGCTGCATGTAGATGTAGATGTCGACGCCGAAGTGAGAATAGACATTAAGAAATTAGGCGTTTTACGTCGGTTTAAATAAATAAATATTTTTATTTTTGGAAATCTAAGGCATTCTAATCATGATCAATAATTGCGAAAATGTTTGTACATTCATATTGTAGTATGTGCATTTGCAAATAAAATTTCAAGGACATTTCTGCAGCGAATTTTACGATTAATAAATCTAAAGGTAAACAATATTTACAAATTGCTTCCAGAAAATGAAAAAAACACTGGCATTGCGAGAAAGAAATATCAAGAACGTTCCTGAAAGCACTGAATTTTAAAGGATTATTTTCATCGTGGATGCTTAAATTTATCTGTTGTCCATTTTCCAAGTCTTTTAATTTTGATTGTTCGAAATAGATCAAATAAATAACGAATAAACAAATAACGAAATAACAACTCCTCAAACTTTATTTGATTCTCCTAAACCGTTATCACCTCTCATAAAGAGCAGTTCAATTATTGATCATGATATCCTTATACAAGCCATTAAACTTGTAGAAACTCTATGTACTAAAATAAGTCAGAGAGAACCATGTTCTGAAAATGTCATTTATATAATGTGTTTAATAATTATCGTTGAAAACATGGTTTCTCACTCCATATGATATTTCGACAGAGTGTACTGCTTTTGTCCGTTTACGCAAATACAGCTTGAAACAACGAACCCCAATACACTCAAATCTCGGTACTATGCCACCTCGTTACTATGCCACTCTCGCTATTATGCCACTTTTGCTTGGTCCCGACAAAATTAAATACAAAATAAATTTACTATGCCACTCCCTACTCTCGTTACTATGCCACTATTCTGTGACTATTTAAAAGTGCATTTTTGCGCATTTTACGCATATAGT
This sequence comes from Atriophallophorus winterbourni, assembly GCA_013407085.1. Classification (NCBI taxonomy): domain Eukaryota; kingdom Metazoa; phylum Platyhelminthes; class Trematoda; order Plagiorchiida; family Microphallidae; genus Atriophallophorus; species Atriophallophorus winterbourni. The sequence continues at coordinate 9,917 of JACCGJ010017459.1, forward strand.
CAGTCGGTTTCAAGGTAAAACACGCGATGTTCCTCCCTGACGCCAGCTACAACAAGCCAATCAGCTCACGCACAACAACAAGATTCTTTCCTACTCTCGCTTTAAGTATCGATAGATAGACCTACGAAAGCGCGCGCACAAAAAGACACTCAGAATAGTGACATCGTTATTTTTCAAACTATTCAGTCCATAATGTCAGCTCAGAAACGCAAGCGAACCGACTTCACGCTGAAGGAGAAGTTCGAGATAATCGAGGGTGCGAAGAAGGAGCCGAATCAGTCCAAGTTGGCGAGGGAAATTAGCAATAAATGTAGCGTCGAAGTTAAAAGAACAACCGTGAAGGGCATTCTCAGCAAGAAGGATGCAATTGAAGCTGCAATCGAAGCTGGAGTTCCATCGAAGCGCATGAAGCTGACGCAGCCTTACGACCCGAAGATTGAGGAGGGAGTGCTGATGCGGCTGAAGCAAGCAAGAGTACTGAATCTGCCTGTCAGCGGCGATCTAATCAAGAAGAAGGCGATAAAACTGGCCGAGCTGATGCACATCCCAGACTTCATGGCGAGCGACGGTCGGTTAGACAGCTTCAAGAAGCGCAATGGCGTCACTTTCAAGACAGTGCAGGGCGAAGCTGGAGCGGTGGATTCCCGATCCCTTATGGATTTGCAGCAGCAGTTTCTCCGGCCCTTACTCAAGCAGTTCTCTGCAGATGAAGTCTTCAACCTAGACGAGACTTATGCAAGCGTGTGTTCGGCTAGACAACGAGATGAACGAGATCCGACGAAAGAAGATGCGTCAGCCGACGATTTCTGAGAGCTTCGGACTGATCGATTGAGCAAATAAATAATGGACTTGAGAAAATAAAGAAATGTTTACAAAACCTCGTTACTATGCCACTCTTGCTCAGTCCCAACGGGTGGCATAGTACTGAGATTTGAGTTTACTTATAAATTTTACTGACAAATGTTCCGTTTCATATATTTTACAGAATAGAAATATTTTGAAATCTATACCTAGATTTTCTAATGTTACTATGAAGCCTAACCTCGACCAAGGCAGAGGCGTTTCGGTCGCGAGAAGCGCAAAATTACCATTATACACACAAACCAGTTACTTTCTGATACATCTGAGTGTATGCAGTGTGATTCACCCGTAGTTAATACACCTTCACACAACGACATAGTTCACCTTCATTCAGACAGATACAAGCTCTTCTCCCAAATCATAGCTCATTCAGATACACAGCAGTCACGAAGCCCCCAAACCAACAAATGTCGTTGGTGAATAAAAATAATAGGCGCACACACGATATCAGTTACTCTACTCAACTACAATACACCCTAAAGAGTATAACCAGTCCCCATTGACTACGCCTGGCTTCATAGACCCTTCCCTTACCCCCTTGGTCATTATACCCAACCATGTTACTACTCTAATTATATGACTCAAACCCCTCTAATTTACAACCGATAAACATCCAACTTGTGACACACAAGCATTTTTATAACCATGCCAATTGTTTTCCAAAAATAATAAATTAAATATTAATTGCATTATATTTTTGTCTAAACCTACTTCCACTTCTTTTAATCTCGCTCCTTCTTTTGTTAGTATTATACTCATAAATGCCCTATCAATTACCCCTAAAATCCAAATGCTGAAATCTTTCCTCATTTCGAACTCAGTAGACAATATCCATAAAACTGAAACCTGGACCCGAGATGACCAGCCTGACTCAAAACTTATGGTACCCAATTACCAGATATTCAGGAATAATCGAACTTCGAAACGGGAAGGTGGTACTCTTATCTCTGTTCATTCCAAGTTTACAGCTGATAACTTTACTCCAACTAGCCTTTCAGAGCTCGAAGTCTCAACATGGATTGTATTACCAAAATAGATCTCTTAATACGTTTCATTTATTATTCACCTTCTTTAACCATCTCCAGAATAGATTCATTGATTAATGTGTTTTTAGAAGCATCTCTACACCACACTAAATATAAACTCATTTCTGGTGACTTAAACATTCCAAAAAACCGGCACGATCCTGCATTCCTTAGCTGCTCTTGTAGTGGATAAATGCAAAAATATAACAGGAATATATTATAGTAAAATCAGACATGGAACTTTTCACGATAAGTGAAAATTTAATGTCCAATGCAAATATCCGCACAAAAAAAATATTCCAGATCCAAACTCCGGTGTGTCGCGTTGATCAGCAATTATATTTGGCGAAGCTGAAAAATGTGACGACAAATCAATTTTGCTGTTAACCGTCGTAATTCGCAAACACGCAATAATACAGCACCACGGAAATCAAGCAGAAAAGGAACGCGCGCGGAATAAGTATATTATGGAATAATCGTTGATTTAAACAAACATAGATGGAAATGAAAGTATAATTGAAAAGAAAGTGAAATTACAAATTGCTACAGAACTCCTTCCAAGAGCGTGAGTCGACGGATGAACGCTCGTTACACCGTTTATGGCATGTATTTAACCAGTCTTGCGGGGAACCTCACTCTACGGCCGGTACGTGTTTGTCGCGTTAACAACCCGGAGCGTTACTCTAGTGATAATATTAAGTATCAGCTAAGGCTTATTTCTAAGACAGCGAAAACGAGAGGCTTAATTAAACTCCTAAAACATAGTTCTAGGCTGCTGGTATTTGTTCAGTATTTGAAATATGTTGTAGTTTGCAGTCGCAATCATTACGAGCCTATTATCTCTAGATTATTTGAAGAGTTGATTGCAAACGCTTCATTACGTTACTTGTGTCTGAACACCTTCTTTCTTCATTTCAACATGGCTTCTTGAATCATGCCACGCAAAACTAGTCAGCTAGAATATTCAGATTATCTAACAGCTTCAATTGATCAGGCATTTGCTCTACTGACAATAATCTTAGACATAAACGAAGTATTTGATCAGGTTCCTTATTCTCTTCCTCTCCTGAAATTGTAATCACTTGGTATTTCTGACCCTTTAATTAATTTGATTACGTTCTTTTCTATTTCATCACATCTTAGATTCCGTTATTGGCGTATCCTCTCAAAATCAGTCAATACCCCTTAAAGTCATTTATGGTAAAGATAAAATTCCCTTTTTTCTTATTATAATATTGATGTGCGAAATTATTTGCATAACTTAGAGCTCTTTATCTTTGCAGAGGAAACCAAACTTGTTTTATCAATCATCTTTAAATTGATCTCACACACAATCGACGCTGATCTCTCCACTTCCTTGGACTGGGGTTCACAATAAAAGTTAGATTCATCAAATCAGAAGCCCCACTACATGGGTACACACAGCTTGATAAGTATTCGTAAGATTATTCTCATCAATACACTGCAAAGTCTTCTAATAAAATTGAAAACATAGTATATAGATACAATTTTATTCCTTATTTCGAGCAAGATTCTTTGTAGCAAGAAAAAACAGAATTTTGGTTTTATCGTTCACAAATTCATAACACGTGAAAGTAAACTGAGTCTGCATAAAATGAAAGTTTTACTTCCTCTTGATTACGGTGGAATAGCCTAATTTCGCATAGACAGGCATGAATAAGTACTCTCAGAAATGCTACGGCGCACATTACAAAGATCATGGTATCTCATTTTAATCCTTCAAAAATGTGTAATTTGCTATATATAAATCCACCATTGCTACTTATGGCATTTCAGACACAAGTTGTTTCAATCGTCTCCGGGCAATAATTACGCGTGTAGATCATGTTTTGGTTCGCACGAATGCGGGTATGAACAATAAAGCATTTTTTTCGAAGAGAAGAAAAAGAAATTGTCTTTATTCGTATTCACAAATTTTGAGCAATTAAAATAATATTACCACAAAATAAAAATAAAAATGTCGAACATGTCTCGTCATCTAGTTACAATTTGCCAACTGAACGATGTTTTTTGTTCGTTCTGATTGATACTTATCAAATATGATCCAGTTTATCTGCCAAACGTTTTCGGACAAAGGTTAAAATACGATTCTCAATGGACCGTTAATCATTCAAAATTGCGCGTCCAAAATTGATCTTAATTGATACGAAAACATTATGAATTTGCCCGAATGGTAGCATTGAAATTTTTCGAAAATTGCGAAACATTTGTGAAGAAATTAATTTATACACGTCCGATTGGTAGTCCCCGAATATAGTCAATGTCGCAGTGAATGTGGGACACATTAACTGGGGACATCTTCCCTAGCGTTTGATGTAACAGGTTGACCGAAGGCTTGCTTAAAAAACACGCAGTTGAAGTGCAATGAACGCATAGAAACAATTTAGCTCTTTGTTTCTATATTAAGCGGTACTGAGGGCTGATAGCGGGCATGTGCATACAGGAGAAGGCATGGATGCTATCAATGGCAGTACTCCGGTTGTAATGAATATCCTTGGTAAATTTACCAACAAAATCACGATGTCAAGTTCTTACTGGATAGCAGAGACCTTTTTTCGTCATTCTCATTTTACCGACTTGTAATTATTGCAGCAAATGAAATAGTCTCCTCATAAGTCATGGCAAAAATGTTTGATAGGCCAGTACATTTCAAGTAACTTCCTGCCGATTGTGCTCTGTTTCGTCCTGGCGTATTGCAAGCGCATCACTCTCTGTAACATTCATTTAAATTTACAGACTTGTGATCAATCAAGCAAATGAAATGATGTCTTGATATTGAAATATTTTACTCCGTGTCAATGCCCATGGATTAGTGAACTCAGTGTTGCCATATGTTTTAATTCACATTTTACCGCTTTTATAAAAACGGAAGGGCCTTTAGTAGGATTGATGCTCGACATCGTGGGTGAATCTCTCCAGGTACGACGATATACAGGTTAAATTAATAAATTCACGCATGATGTCAGTGTCTGCAGAAATGTTCCTAACGAGTATGCGAAGTTTAAGTGAGCTGATGGAACAGAATTTTCCAGACACCTAGAGTGAAGTGTTATTGCCACCTAGTCGTCGATTTTGAAGATCGACTAGAAGACTATACTTGGTCAAAATGTCGATGCCAATTATAAGCTTTTGAACAACAGCTATCAGAAAGACGAATGAACATGCACTTATAAGTCCGAGATCAAGTTTAAGTAGCTTCTCCCATATGGCAAGATTTTCGATCCATTAGTCGCCTGCATTGTGATGATTCATGAACGTAGTACAGGTCTTTCGGAACAGCATGGTGTATCGCTAACATCAGCTATTGTGTATACCGAAAATTTAGCTCATTCGATGTATCGTAGACGTACATGAGGCGACTAGCTGGTTTGCCTGGAACAGTCATCACCATTACCGATTAACAAAACGGTTTTTCGACGCGCTGTCTGTTTCAGCATTAAGATGTTTACAACCGGGCAATAGTTATAGTAAAGTCAACTAGCATTGCAAGGACGAGAACTTCTTTTTTATTCTAGATCGACACCGAAGTATAAATAAGAACGATTTGGACAATTCAATATTACAATGAGCTGCAAGGATGTGAGCTCCATAGTGAGCGTGGCTACGATGACTTTAATCTCGGAGATACAACTTCATTATGATACCTGATCAATTCAGTTTTGTCAAAGCGTTTATGAATTTCATCGGCTATTTTAGCCATCGTGCCCTCGAACTTTGCCGATAAGCGAAAATATCAGATGTTCTGGGTGGCAAACAATTCCGCCAGCTTTACTGCAAGATAAAAACATCTTAATTTGTATTGCCCACGAGAGAACTTGGGCTGTGATGGCATTTCATACCCAAATTCTTCACCATCAAGCAATTGCTTCAGTCTTAATACGTCAGAAGACATAGTGCGCTTGAACCCGATAGACTTCAACGTGCAATATGATGAATAGGAGGGCATGTAGTTGAGGTCGTCTTGTACTCCTTTTGCTATATATGATGGTAATTGCGATTGCACGGAAAAAAACATATCTTGTTTTGTAATTTTTCTAAAACGAAACATGCATTTTATCAGTATCAACCAGATATGTGGATTAGTGTGTTCAAAAGCTAGAGTGTTGAATTAGAAAATGTTCACTTGCGAAACGAACGAACTCACCGTGAGTAAAAATTAAATGCCCAATGCAATGATCTACACGCATAAATATTTCCAACTCCGAACAACGTTATGTAACGTCGACCGGGAATGATAATGCGCGAAGCTGAGTAATGCGGCGGGACGTCAATTTTGCCGTTAACTGCTTTACAAACAAAGATAAATGCGGCACCAGCGAACAAAGCAGAACCTGTACGCGCGCGGAAGCATTATATACAGTAATATACAGCTATAACTTTTCACTCATTATTTAACGCTCCTTTTTTATTCTCGATTTTTCTTTATTAACCTCTCACAATGATTTTTCTGGTGGATAGGTACCAAATATGAGCTACAAAAGGTAGATTTGGACTCAGGAATCATCAAGCTGCGTGTATTACGGTAATATTCAAGTAAAAATATTCCAATTATGAAATTTACGAAGCACTTCGGGATGTCTGAAATATATGGCAGTTAGCCTTCAGTATACGGTGGAAAAATCAAGTCCACAAACAACCGATGCAATCTCGGTAGAATAAGAAAGGAGCGCGGAATTATTTTCTATAAATTTAAAAGAAATAATCGACATAAACAAATAAGGATTGCTAATTTTTAACTGCGACGATATGTTGTTTCCTGAATACTCTCACTAATTGCTATACCAGTTTAGGTATAACACCTTTTTAGCCATATCCAGTAAAGAAAGTAAATACTAGAGTTTTCTGTTTTTTATACACGATTCTACTTCAGCTGACTTCCCACCGTGCTGGTGAAGAGTAAATACTGTTTTTTCGGCATCGGCTATAACGTGATGCTCATAATTACATTAGAGATAATCTCTTAGCGTCGTGGTCGTAGATGATTTCAAAACGGACAAAAAGAAAATACCCTTCTGGTAGTGGTGGCTCCTTCACGGCAGCTTTTCACCAAAAGAAATACTGGATTCTTTATTTGCTCGTTAGCCAGTTACTGTCTTGTGCAAATTGAACCGAACTGAACTAAACATTGATCAACTTTCCAACTAGAGGGTATAAATTGAAGCTCTCAAAAAATCACAACCGCCTCAATTTTAGGCAACACTTCTTCAGTGAATGAGTGGTAAGCTTCTCGAACAAGCTGCCTTAGGACCTAATCGTTTGCATATCAGTAGGTACATTTAAAAGGGGTTTGGATGCCTCGTGGTATGAGTTTTTCATTGAATAATTTCCATGAATATGCAGGTCGCCTGTCGAGAGTATTGCCATGAAAATATTTTTCATTTTAAATCTATACGGATTTTACCAGAATTTAAAAAAAACTACACAAAAATTCAATCATACAATGCCTCGTTTTAAATGTCATGTTTTATATGTAGCTAGCTATAGCTAACCTCTAATCAGCTTGGTGAAGAGAAAACCTTTCCGTTTTCCCAATTGCAGCAACAATTACTGGGGCCGAAGGACGGCCTAGAAAACACCTGATGTATCATGGAATACGGAATAGGATACCAAAGTACAATTAACCAACATTAGTAGTGATGGGCGCTCCATTGAAGCTTTCCACTGACAGAAATTCTTGAGGCTCAATTGACTTATCAACCGTTTACAGTCCTGTGTCAACTGAACTGAACTGAGCTGAACAGAACTGAACTACACAGTAAGCCTCCCAAATGTGTTAAGCTTAAAATGGGAATTAGACGTTAAATGGTCTATCATATTTCCGCACATTGTCTAATAAAAAACTTTAAAAAAACAAAAAAACTATTTTTACATTTTTATCATATCTGTCTAGGCCTGGACAACCCGACAGCCAATTAGCCCACATGCAGTATATGAATGTGTTCCACTTTACCTCGACTAGGCTAGTGATTTCATACACCACACATTGTTCACGCATATTATTGCATTGTTTCCTGAATAGCTGACCTCTCACCGTGTTGGCGAAGAGAAACCCTACCTTACTTTCCAGATATTCGGAACAAGAACGTGTGAAAAGTACGAACTGTATACTCGATATCGAAGTGCCAGGTGCTCAACCGCATACCGTCGAAGGAAATCTGGGTGCGTGATTGGCTTTTAGACACCTTCAGCCCTGTGTAACTTGAACTTGAACTGAACTGAACTGAACTTGAACAATTTCGGCTGAGATCCGTG
>JACCGJ010017461.1:0-22884 GCA_013407085.1 Atriophallophorus winterbourni
CTTGTCGTGTCCACTTTGGAATTACTTTGCACCGTGACTTTTGGTTTCGAACCTGAAGGTTTTTGCTGAACCTTCAGATGAACAGGTGGTTTTGTCTCCGTAACTTTTTGCGAACCAATATAGTTCTGGAAGGACAGGCCTTCAACAGTCGTGCTTGTGAATGTGGCTTTTTAAAGAGAAGAAGGCTATTCACGATTCACCGACACATTTGCAACAGCCAAAACTTCGTCTTGAATGATCTGCTAATATTGAGCGTTCATCTGACTGTATTAACGTCAGCGGTTTTCGATTAATCGGAACCTATACAGGCAAATTTAAAATTCTGAGCGGTGACCAGAGTATTTACTGATGCCTTCAACGTTTTTATAAGCACCATTAAGCTCAGCATCCCATCATCTAGGTTGCTTTGCTCAACACTAGTTTGAGCAGTTAAATCTGTTTTTGTTTTAGTTCGACCATTGTTGCGCACGTTGCATACAGCAGGCATTCTTTCATCATTCAGGATGAATAGCGCCTCCGGGGACAATGATTTGTCACATCTTGCGTGACACGTGTAACAACTGTTGCGACACGTGGCAGATTTGACCTCAACACTGATAACTTTCATGCATACGACGCGTGTTTCACAAACATCAGATCGTATCATGTAAACGGAGAAAACCAAATGTACAAATCAGAGCACAAAAATCGGTACGGCTGAGGTTAGTTTGTGTGGTATTGTGTGGAGTTGATGCAAAGTGACGAGTTGTAGGAATATTTCGTCAAACGATATAGTCGCGAATTTGCCAGACTCCCTTTTAGAATATTGGCGTGAATTTGATTTTCAGATGGGTATTTGTACGAGTAGTTCAAGACAGTGGTTGGCAATGATGGGTTAATCTAACTGCAGAAACACAACATCGATTTAAATTAACGAACGAACTGTCTACAATCCACGAGTGACGAACACAAAGAATGACACGTCGTAGATGAATGTTTCTTGTATGTATAGATCATACGTAGTAAACTTTCACATAGGTATTTTATAATCAAACTTATCCGATGAAAACTATGAAAATTATATCCAAAAAATTAATTCAAGCGCACGTATGTGTGTGTTGTTATAGGTACGCGACGCAGTCCTAAGTGGCCCTATGGGTAACCGCTACCATAGCGTCAAACAGGCCGTGATTTCCCGCACGGTCTCGTCTGAATGATCTAGGCTACAGCAGCTCTTTGGCAACGTATAAATCGCCAACAAAAAGCCATGTACCATACTAATGGAAATGCACCGCCTGTTAGGGTAATCGCCCATGGACGAGTCATTACTAGAGAAAATATGACTTAAGCATTAACCTGAAGGTATGTTTCCTGCAAAAAGCACTCCGGTGTTTGGGCTAGCGGAAATGATGGACATCATCCTGAATGCATCCATTCTTATCCATATTTCTATATTTCCGCGGTAACCGCAGGACGATCACGCACACTGGGTAATCCAGCGAAATTCAGCAATATGGATCTACTGGCTGAGGGTGCAGCTTTACGCAACGTGGCTAAATACCTCATACTCAACATTGAATCACGATCACGCACCACATCCCGACAACGCTCGAGTGGTCACACTCGGTCACCCGTTTGTCTATATCCATCGAAAAATACGGCGATGATGCGCGGCCTTGCATTAAACCTTGCGCCTATCGCATTTCGCTTTGAATAAACTCTGCGGCTAACAAATATGGACGACTACAGTGGTTGACCCAAAGATGTTAAGTCGTATTTCTTTTATCCAGGATAAGCCCACATGTCTACGTTTTACTGGTAGACACCCATGCGTAAGGGCGGCTAACGAATCGCTTAAAACAACCTATTGTCAATGCTCCTTGCCCATTGATTTAGGTTTACATAGGATTTTTGCAATATCTGCCGTTCCATTCGCGATCCTGGGTGTTGATTTCTTATACTCCTTCGACATTCTTGTTGATTCCCGCCTCTCGCAGCTCATAGAAGTGTCTACTAGTCTCAAAGCTCAAAATACCCCGAGCAGAGATGCAATGAATTCCCCGTGTTACATTTTGGCGAAGTAGAACCCTGCTATGACGCGTTGTTCACTAAATATATCAACTTGTTTTAATCGTCATATACTGCACTGCGCCAATAGTTCCAGCACATTTTCAGCAAGATAGACCTGGTTAGGGCGTACAACGAAATCACAGTAGCTGAAGTGCATATACCGGAGACAGCCGTTACTACGCCGTTTGGGCTCTACGAGTTCGTGCGTATGCCTTTCTGTCTACGCAATGCGGCTCAAACCTTCCAGCGATTTATGGATCAGGTTTGCCCAGTCGTCGATATCGCGTACGTTCACCTCGATGATGTATTAATCGCTAGCACCTTTAAGGAAGACCATTTTCATCACATTGCTGAACTATTTGGTCGTTTTGTCCAGTCATGGGATTACGATCAACGTGACCAAGTGCAGTTTTGGTCAGACAGCAGTTAATTTCCTCGGTCATAGACTCTCGGCTTCCGGTATTCAAACACTGGAAGAAAATACGGGAAAATCCTGAACTTCTCAGAGCTTACTACCTTCAAGGATGTTCGATGTTTTCTGGATCTGGTAAACTTTAACCGCATGTTTTATCCCGCGGTGCGCGCGCGTCTTCTAGACATTAAGCGATGTACGCCGTGGTAACGCTAACACCTCATGTTCAACGGACAAGAACAAATCGGTTTTCACCTCGCTCACGAGCTGTTGAGAAGAGGTATTGTGTGATTTTTTTGATTTAGTCACACATGGCAATACCAGATGGTCCATAGGACTTGTGCGAACAGGTAGGGATTCTGTTTCCGGTAAAGGCTCAATGCGTTATATTCTGATTAAAATAGCACCATTTGGGCCCGAGAATGATGATGTGAATGCTTTAGCTGTTACCTCTGCTAAAGTAGTTTTATGAAGGGGTCCTCAGCAGGTTTCATGTTGGTTGAATCGTCGTGAACAAAGGTTTTAGATGTTTTTACAGCGGTTATCGGCCAGTATGTCCATTCGGTGTCGTGCTCTACAAGCAACACAGAAAAAGAATATCTCCACATTTTTGGCTGTCTGTGAGAATCGTAGAACAACTGGGAAATAGTTGTGCATCGCAGGTTCTATCACAGCGATCACACTAGATGGCAGGATCATAATCATTAACCTCATTAACCTCATTTTTGCGCAGTTTTTCCATTTAATCGTCGTATCAACGCAGCCCATTATGCAGGAGAAACATCGTAAATGTATTCAGAGATGGAAGATAGCGTAATCACAATCTGAACGAAAGATAAATCAAATGCCACGCAGAATAAATCTTTAACAGAAATCTAGAGAAGTAAATTGGTATCGTGCGCCCAAGTTTAAATGGATTGAAGTTCAAGTTCAATTTTCACAGGGATGGAGGTGGCTAAAAGCCGATCGCGCGCTCAGATTTCCTTCGACGTTATGCGGTTGAGCAGCTGGCATTGCGATATTGGGTATACAGTTCGTAATTTTCACATAGTATTGAATTCCGTATATCTGGAAAGTAAGTTAGGGTTTCTCTTCACCAGCAATCATATTCGTCAACAATTTATGATGTATGAAATCACTATCCTAGTCGAGGCAATGTGCAGCACAGTCATGAACTGCATGTGGCCTAGGATGCTGTCAGGTTGGCTAGGCTTAGACAGTTTTGAAATGGAAAATTTAACAATACGTTTTTTGTTGTTGTTTTTCATAGACAATATGTGAAAATATGGTAGGTTATTAAGCGTCTAATTTCCTTTCAAAGCGTAACACATTTGGGAAGTTAACTATACATTGTCAGAGTTTTTTCCAGAAGTTGACCACATAGTTGCTGAACAAGTGCTCACGTGCCTGGACCTACTCTTGAGACGTTCCATAGAATTACATCTTGTAGAGAATTTAGGGGCAAGTTTGATGAGTTCAGTTCGCTTCCAGTCATACATCATTAAAACAAGGTTTCTGTAAGAGCGACTATGTCAAGTAATAATAATAATAATATATTCTTGGATATCCAAGGCATGTAATACATGATCAGTTTATCAAAATTGGAACAGCAAAAGAAAAAAATATAACGGTGCATATGACCGAAGTGAGCGGGATTTTTAAACATTTTTTTCCGTTCAATAATGGAAACGAATATACAGAAAGTAAGAAAAAAATCTTCATGTCAAATAACAATAAGATTTCATTTAAATTTTGTCAGAAGTTACGAATTGCAAGGATGGGAAAACATGGAGAACATAAATGGAAGGTAATTATGGAAAATGTGAAGTGAATTGTAATAAATTGTCATAAAAAAATTGATAAATAAATTATATATGTATCAATTTATGTTTTTTTACGGAGAGATTGGTTGAGAGGATGGAAAAGTGAACATAAATCCATCAGAATAAGAAAATCTAAGAAATTCTAGGGGATGAAAGAGGGCGTGGTTAAAAGCATGGGAGTAGGGTACGCTGTGTACTCCAATACTCTTGAAGAATTGTCGACGATTCGAGCCAAAATGTGTTCACCAGCCGGGTTTCGTTATCTGCAGGAGAGTGAATCGCAAATGGAACAAATCTCGGGCGGATAGATTTCGAGCCAGTTTCACTGATGGTTCGGTATTCGAAGACACTGGAATATAATGAAAGATATTCTCTTCACCATCATGGTGAGAGGTCATCAAAGTAAAATAGTTCATCATTTGAGTATCGTTTACACATCTCTATTAGTTCAGATAACTTATTGAACAGACAAAGTGTCATTCGGGTGATGTTTCAGCATGTAACAATAATTCATTACTGTATTTATTGATCCGACGCTGTCAACATTGGGATTTTGATTTTTTATACAAATTGCTGGTCACTTTGTGTCAGCCTTTGACGATCTTGTTATGGAAAGCTGCAATTTACGCTCAGCGCCAGCTTTGGAATTGAACAATTTAACGTTTTCAGACAAATGGTTTCTATACCGTACCTGTTCGGACGGGATAGAATCCGCCAATCTCCTTGAAAAATATGTAACATTTAGCGAATGTGAAAATTTTTCTTGATAGTTCGATGAAAAAGTTATTGCGTAGGTTTCGATGACCACAGAATATCTGAAACTGATTGTTTCGGCATTAAATGACCATTGTTCAGCATGGTATCTTTTACTTTTATTTACCCTTTGAGCCACTGCAATTTCTGAAAAGTGAAGCAGAATAATACTAATTGATGTTGCTTGATCCTGACCAGTTGGTGTTCGTTTTTACATCAGCATGATTACGGTGCTCTTAGTTACTTTGCGCTCTAAAGAAATACGAATTCAGTAGGACATTTTCATGTTAAGATTTATTCAATTCAAAATTTCAAATAACATAGGAAGAAAATGTAATTAGATGTTTGAGGGGTAATCAGTGGAGATGTGCATATTTCATGTTTCAATACCATGTATAATTACAGACCGTTTCTATTCGAGAAATATAACAGATTTAACTAAAAGGGTAACTAAGTTTATTGAAATGGAATATACATAATTTTAATTCATTTGCAATATCTTTGTACCAAAGCCTATATAATCAGGGTTATATTACAATTTTCTTCGCTGCTAATTAATGAATCGTTAGATGTTGATAATTCTCATTATTATGTAGTACACAAGTGTTGGAATCTTACGTTCTATCAAACGTAATGAATTTTGAGTAGATTTATTTTAACATTATCAATAAATTTATATTCCATGTAGTGCAGCATACTACCGTAAAATTATGAGAACTTGTTTGCTGCGTCTGAAACGTACAGTGTTGTGTAACTAAACTAAAATGTGGCGCAGAAACTGTCCAATTATACACGCCAAGTTTGGGAACTCGTAACCACACATTGAAACTGGCCAAGCGACATGTCATGTCTATTGTTCGAAGGTACGACTGCAGTGAAAGCATAGTTAATAGCTGGAATCAAATTACTAAATAAGATTTTGCTTCACTTCATTAGGGGTTTTGAGAAAGGAATCGAATCTGTGTGTCGCTTTATTTCCTGCTTCTTTCCCGTAATGGAATAGTTTGTATTATTTTACATATTGTCTTCAAAACATACCAATGTCTCTGAACACATATTGTTGAGGGGAGTTTTCCTGTTGCAATTCAGATTACTCTTATTCCATGAGAAATTTTTGAAGATATTTTTTGAAGTAGTGGACGCTTTTCTGTGTCATACCACCGAAAGAAAATCTGGATGTCAGATTAGCTCGTGAGAAAGGGTGAGTTATAAAAGTAATGGGAGTAGGGCCCGTTGTATGATACACAAAAGTTAAAGGATTATCGACGAATATAACCATAAGTTGTTCACTAATGAATTTTCGTTATCTGCATGAGAGTTATTCGCATACGAAACAAATCTGAGGCGGATAGATATCGGGCCATTTTCAGTGATGTGTCGGTACTCGAAGACATTAGTATACAATGAAAGATATTCTCATCACCAGCATGGTGAGAGGTCATGAAAGTAAAATAGTCCATCAGTTGAAAAGAAAAGCGATGTACACTAAAAACACAAGTTTTTCAGATTTTACTTTTTTAAATGTTTTTGTTTTTTATCAAATTTTTGGGTAAATTTTATTAGTTTGCACGGTACGATAAATATGTGACGTTTAATGGCCTCATACAAAATAAGAAACAGTTATATACATGATGGTGTATATTTAATGTCAGCAAATACAATGCTGTAATTAGGTAATGTAAAAGCATCTCTAGAGTCTGTCAACCTGACACTTTTAGCGGATGTCAAACAGGGGATAATACCAGAACCCACGACATACTAATATGAGAAACTTGAAGTGAACGTAGAAACTAGGTATACCACATTAATATAAATTATTTGATGAAGAAACTACCTTAAAAATTTCATTCAGAGTATACATAGTAAGAGATCCTACAAGCGATTTAAAGTTTCCTGTAGATGTGCACATACGAACATGAAGAGGGAGATAATTTCGGAGCTATGCATAGCTTCGTATTCGGTCTGTATACGACATAAAGCGCAGGAACACTATTGTTCCTGAAATAACTTCGCTACCGAGTCAATCGAATGCACCTGAGACAAAAAACGTGGAGCAGGCGACCAATTATGGGTCGGCAAATTCACTACTATGAGCTCTTTATCAACAAAAAATCAAATCTCTATCATGCTGTTACACCAATGCTCAGAGCTTTCTGGGCAAGTTCACTGAACTGTATTCACGTGCGACCGTGGCGTCTTTGGATTTGATTGCAGTTTCAGAAACCTGGTTATTCAATTTTATACAAGACTCTGAACTTAAAATCCCTCACATGATGATTCACAAAAAAGAACGAGCAACAAAAGGTGGCGGTGTCCTTCTCCACTTACATGAAAGCATCAACTGCGCTATACTTCTCTTCCCCGAGTTAGAGGTCCCAGATACATTGTTTTGCTCTTTTGACTTACATGATAAACGTAAGTGCCTCTAAGCATTGATTTATCGCCCCCCATCTTTATCATCTGCCGCTGGCACTGTTCTTACTAATACAATGCGTTTTGCGTTGAAGGTCACTTATTCGCATTCTCTCCTCCTCGGTGATGTACCAACACTTGCAACACGCATTACAGGCAACGATTCATTCCGAAGCTTTCTTCAAGAAATAATGGCTTGCACCTTTCTTTACAGCCATGTACAACAACCAACGCGGTTTCGATGTGAACAAACCCCATCTCCCCTGGACCTCATACTTACCAACGAAGAACTCATGATAGAATCTGTATCCTATACGCAAACGTTTTGTACAATCTATCTTCCGAGTTGGCAATACCGACATCTGACGTATTCACGATGATGTTCGAGCAGAGCTTTGCATCAGAAACATAAAAAACTGCCCTGATTATTCCCATTTACAAGGGTGGCGAAAGAAATGATCCCTTAAGCTATCGCCCGATAGCGTTATTACCAGTGCTATCGAAAGTAATGAAGTCCACAATAGCTGATGCCTTACGGAATCACTTTGAGAATAATAATTTAATTTCCGGGGCACAGCATCGATTCCGGAAAAAACGATCTTGTCTGACAAACTAGCTGTTAGCAAAAGAATCTTGGTCTGAGCTACTGGATACCGGCACCTCTGTGGACGTGATTTATATCGAATTCATATCGAATATGCTATACCGGCATGGGATCATTTGTTAAAAAACGATACTCAGCTATTGGAAACTCCACAGCGCAGAGCGACAAAACTCATCCTGGGACTTTCTAATTATCCATACGAAATGAGACAAAAATATTGAATTTGCTTTCGACTCCATGCAGACGGAAACGAGAAGCACTAATATTCATTTGGACATTGCTTATTCAAAAAATCTTCCTTGCAGTAGTTTGTTTCATCTTTCCAATAATACACATCTACGTGGTCAACAATCTAAACTTTACCAACAGCATAGCAGGTTGAACTGCCGCAAATATGCATTTTCCGTTCGCAATGTGCAAATGTGGAACGGTTTACCTACTCATGTGGTACAATCTGGAACCCTTGAGGTTTTCGAGAAATCACTAGATATTCACATGGAAAATTATGTTTTTCACGCTTCACAATAATCTAACAATAATTTGATATTTTTACCATCCGACCCGATGTACATCTTTGTGGGTATTGTAAAGCATTGCTTTTTAATTTGCATATCATCTGTGAATAAATCTGTGAATAAATGAAGAAGAAGTTACGTCAAACTTTGGCGCGAGACATAGAAATATGCAAGAGCCTTATTTTTCTGCGCAGGTTACATCGATTATAGTCGTGAAAACACATGGTATACCCAAGCTTAACTCGCTGCTCTGTAATAATTAGAAAGAAAAGAAGCGGGCTAAGACGAATTCTGCGTAACCATAACGGTTTAACGTCTTGAAAAGAACACCTTTTCTGGTAGGAGATTGTGCGGGTAATAGTAAATGGATTATATTTTTGAGCTGCTCCATCATCACCTGAAAAGACGGCAATCGCATTTCTTAATGCGAGCAATACATAGAAGCGAATATTCGTTTTTGTGTGGTGAGCTGAATCCATTAACATTCTTAGTAATTGTGTAGTTGATTATAACAACTGGTGACCCCTTTGTTCTGAAAATTTCTTTCTTTCTACATACTCACCGTGTTTCATTTTCTCGCTCACTTTTGATGAATAGCAGCGATTCCCATAATCTGTTGACCATGAAATGTTCTAAGATGTGATTGGCAATATTCTTTGATTTGGATCCTCGTTTGTGGTTTGCTCAGATTGAGGCTGTGATCTTCAAAAATGTATGAAATCTCAAGGCTGATGCCAAAAAGTACCGCGCATACGTACAACCGTCAAACATAGTGTACATACATAGTGGTAGCCGAAATCCTTCAAACATAGAATTCATAGTCAGGATTCCGGCTATGATGAGATTGTTTCCAGCCTTCTTACACGAGTTGAGAAAGAGGACGCAGATCTCATACTCAACATACTTACCGAATCTCTGTCACTGAAAAGTAGATTAATTCTTAGATTGGCCTCTGGAGACAACATTTGAATAAAATACTCAGTGGCGATCGAATGTGAGACCGAACACCCTGTTTTCATTTGCAGCAACTGCGAAGCATTTTGGGCATTATAAAAATGCTCGTTATAAAAATGCGGTGATCTTATATTTTACATCAGGATGTTACCAACTAATAAAACTCAATTCGACAAAGTGGCTGCCCCAGCCGATCAAATTTTCGAACGCAGTCGACAATTTCGAGTTTTACTTGCCAGAGAACCGCCTTAAACAGCATCTACAGAAGGCCGTATAGCTACATGAAACTAACATTTTGCAATACCTGAGCGTTCAATCTCTTCCAGTAATACATTCTCGCAAGTCATCAAATGCTCGCTTTCAATCCAAAACGATTCTCAAACCTACTGATGTCTGTTATTGCTATCGCCGTTTTATAGAGAAGGCTACTCGCGGCAAGCAAACGTGTGTACATATTCAACGAATGCACATTTCATTGAAAAATCATCAGTCAGTAATGGCAACCCCTGTTACCGAACCCACTACAAGCCGCGTGTTTTACATTTTCAACCACTCGATAGGATTTAATTACCCATTGACACACGAGCACATATCAGTGTGATCCCTTTTTCCACATTGAAACACCTCTGCCTCTCTTATTATAACTTACAAGCCGCCAAAGGGAGCCAGATAAAAAAATTCGATGACGAGTTGAAGTCACTTGACTAAACTTTAAATTCCCATGGATCTTTTTAGTCGCTGTTGTTGTTGTTGGCCTCCATCGGTCGATGTCGACCATGGATGTACATCACATCGCATGAATTTCATGTTTTGCAGCTTTTTGAATGACTAAACAGTCCGATTCAGGAGGAACAATCTCTCCCGCAGCGCTTGCAAAGATAGTCAGAACTCTGTTGTCTTGCATCAGTTGTACGCCGGCGGCGTGATCTGCGTTCAGCAGCCAAGAGCTGTATTTGCTCCTCCCCGGCTTGCAGACGACGCTTTACACAATGCCTCCAAAGTGAGCGGTCAAGAGCAAGTTCTTACCAGCTTGCGGGGTCAATGTCAAGAGCTTTCATATCTCTTTTTCAAATATATTTGTACCGCAAGTGCGGTTAATGACAATGCGTCGACTTCATAAGTGCAACTCACCGTAGAGTAGATCTTTCGGAATACGACCATTTCCCATTCTATAGACATGACCAAGCCACCGCAGGCGGCGCTGACGTAATAGGGTGAACATGCTCTGTAGACCAGCTTTTGAAATCACTTCAGCGTTAGTCACTCTGTCCATCCACGATATGTTCAAGATACGACGGATGCTTCGGAGATGGAAAGCATTCATCTTACGTTCGTGTCTTGCGTGGGTGATCCAGGTTTCACTGCAGTACAGTGAAGCATTTGGTACGCACGCGCTGTATACCATCATCTTGTCTTTACAGTCAAATTGCGGTTACCCCAAACCGGGAGAGTTCAATCGGGACAAAATGACAGCTGCTCTGCCAATCCGCTTATCAAAATCCGTGTCTTAGCGAGAGGTTATCCGCAATGGTATGAAACCGCCGGTATGTGAACTGATGTCACTGATTCAAGCTGACAGTTTCCAACCGTGATGATTGGTGGCGATACAGTCCTTGACCAAGAACTTGGTCTTGCTTAGGCTGAGTGTTAGACCAAAGGCTTTGCATGCCGACGAAAAACAGTCCATTAGCGACTGTAGGTTTTCTTGGGAGTGAGCAATAAAGGCTGCATCGTCGGCAAAAAACAGGTCACGGATTATCACATCCCGTACTTTGGTTTGTGCTCTCAACCGGTTCAGGTTGAAAAGCTTACCATCACTTCGCGTGCGTATGTAAATGCCTTCTGTTCTCGTCTTAAAAACGTGCTTCAGAAGCAGAGCAAAGAAAATGCCGAACAGCGTGGGAGCAAGAACACACCCTTGTTTGACGCCTCGGCGAATTTCAAATGCTTCTGAACTGCAACCGTTAAAATGGACTGAGCCTTTCATGCCTGAGTGGAACGAAATAACGAGTCTCAGCAGCCTTGGGGGGCAGCCTATTAGATCGAGCATTTTGAAGAGACCCTCCCTGCTGACGTAGTCGAATGCTTTAGTTAAATCAATAAAAACAGCGTATAATGGCATACGCTGTTCCCGACACTTTTCGTGAAGTTGTCTCAGGGAGAAGATCATGTCAACGGTTGATCTTCCCTTGCGGAAGCCACATTGAGATTCGGAGTAAATTCTATCAGCTAAAACTTGCAGCCGGATCTGTAAGACTTCAGCAAACAATTTGCCTACAACATTCAGAAGGGAGATTCCTCTGTAATTGTTGCAGTCGCCTCTGTCACCCTTATTCTTAAATAGCGTGATGATCTTTGTGTCTCGCATCTCTTGTGGGACACTCCCCTCCTGCCAGCACTGAAGAAGCAAATGGTGAAGAGGCTGTAATAATGCTGCTCTACCGCATTTGATTAGCTCAGGTGGAATTCCGTCGTCACCAGGGGCCTTCCCATTCGCTGAGCGGTCGATTGCCTTATTGAGCTCATCAAGAGTAGGAGGGGTATCTAGATATTCAATGGTCGGCAACCGTTCGACATTTTCAAGTGCATGCGGTAGAACCGTACTGTCCCTAAGTAGAGGGAGGAGAAGTGCTCTACCCATCTTTCCATCTGTTGAGTTTTGTCGACAATCGGCTTACCAGATAAAGACTTAATGGGAGCCGTTTTAAGTTTGTTTGGGCCAATGGCTCACTTGATCCCATCATACATACCGTGAAAATTCCCGGTATCCGCAGCTTTTGGGATATTGAGGCTAACTTCAGTCCAATAGTCGTTTGCACATCGCCTTGCAGTCTGTTGGACCTTATTTCTAGCTGCTTTTAGAAGACGTAAGTTTTCATCTGTTGGCATACCTTTGAACCTCAAGAACGCTGAGCGTTTCTCATCCAGCACAGCAGTCATCTCAGAAGCGTTTGCTTCGAACCAGTCGCTCGTTCGAGCTCTCTTCGGACCGAACGTGGAAAGTGTGACTCGGCATATGCTGCTTTTAATCAATTCCCAGTTGTCTGAAGCAGATTCAAGTGGGGTTGTCTTTTTGAACTCGTCTGTGAAGGCTTTTGCGAATTTCGCAGTTACATTAGGTTCGCACATGCGATTGACGTCTATCCTCGGCTTAGCATACAATTTGGTGCGGTGAAATCTCGTGTGGGGAAGCTTCAGTTTTGCACAGACCAGTGAATGATCAGCGTCGCAGTCTGCGCTTGGATATGATCTGGTGAGGAGCACGCTTCCTATATTAGTTCGTTTATCAAGAATAAGATCAAGCTGATGCCAATGCTTAGAGCGAGGATGTTTCCAAGAGACTTCATGCTGTGGTTTTGTTTGAAAGAAAGTGTTACTGACACAAAGATTAAACTGTGTGCACAATTCTAAAAGGCGTTGCCCATTTTCATTGGTTTTACCTACACCGAACCTTCCGAGAAAGTTTTGCCAAGACTCGTAATCTGCACCAACTCTTGCATTGAAATCACCCAATACCACTACACAGTTTTTCTGTGGCACGTTTTTCAGGACGGCTGTGAGGTTATGATAAAAAGCGTCTTTTTCAGCAGGCGTCGCAGAGAGCGTCGGTGCATAAACGTTGACCAACGTAATGGTACCAGTAAGGCACCTCAGATTTAGAGTCCAAATCCGTTCGCTCCCGCTGCTGCTCGGTTCTGTTGCTTTTAATATTTCGTTTCGCACGGCAAACCCAACTCCATTCAGTCGAGGCTCGTCGGAACCTCTTCCTTTCCAAAAGAATGTGTAATCACTTTCTGTTAGCTTACCAGTGTCTGGTAAGCGCGTCTCTTGTAGGGCAGCCACGTCGACATTCAGCCTCTTTAGCTCGTTGTTAATCACGGCGGACTTTCTAACGCCTAATGCCCAGCTTAAGGCGGGCGGTAGCCGTCCAATGAGACCTGGAAGTCTCTCCCACCGTCGAAAGCAGCCCCAGGCGCTTAGCTCTGCGCCAGTCGAGCCATAGCTTTTAACCGGTATTTGCTGCTTCCCGTGTTATTTTCCGTAGAAGCGGAATGGAGTGTCCTCTCTATTGGTGCGTTGTGATGTACGCCAGGGCAGTTAAATATGGAGAACTAGCTGTTGCCCATGCAGCAAGTGCTCCCTCTCCACGGCACCACTGGAACCATAGGAACAGCGAGGCTGATACGTCGCAGGAGCTGATAGGACGAAGATGAACAAACTTCGGACTGCCTAACGGGACTCCGGCTCTGGATTTTTCTTCGAGGTTGACTTCTGAAGCCTTTCCCATGAATGGATGTAGCCACAAGGCAGTGGAGGTTTGAGATAAGGGTTTTCCTTCCCCTAGGTGGGCCGCCTTCATGGACTAACGAGCTCCACCTGCCCGAAGCATGCTGGTTTTAAGGCGCCAGTCAGTCGCCTTCGCCCTTTCTCCTGTCAGTAGAAGCAGTTCCGCCGGGTCACACAGGACCATGCGTGCAGGCCAGGAGCTGGACTTGGTTGTCAGAGGCTATATGAGACGCGGGCCATTAGAGCATTTTTGGAATTGGAAGCTTATCCCCAAAACTGCCCCGGCCGTGACAACCTTGGAACCAGTCGCTGTTGTTAAGCATACAATATTAGGAATGGATCTTCAAACGAAAAGCGGTCTCGTCGTCGAACCTCGCAGACGCTGCTTATTAAATAGAACTTATACACCAACAAATACATGTGAAGCTACGCCTAACAAATCGATCGCTATTTGGCCTGAAATTCTAAAAAGAACCTTCGCCGACCTATGCAGGTCTTATGCTGAACTGAGAGCCTAACAATTTTTGATTATTATCACACATAGTGCAGTCAACCACATTTTCATCGAATCCCTGTTTGTTCTTCTCGCCTTAGACGTCGATTTCAGGTGAAATAAAACTGCCGAAACCGAGATTGAACACTTAATGCAAATTGGTATCATTCGTCCGTCTATAAGATCTTGGTCTCCGCCTCTCCACACAGTGGCTAGAAAGACTAACGCTTAGGCGGCGATTTTCAGGCGCATAACGTTTCTGGACAACTATTGAAAACAACATTTCCAAGATATTTCATGGATTTTACAAAAGAAATCAGTTTTTATGAAACGTCGTCCTGTCAGATCCTATCATCAAATTCCAGTTTCTGAAGACGACAATCCTTCTTAGCTGGCTGTGTTGTATGGTCGCATTTTTTGCTCTGAATCTTCTGGTCATATCTTCGCAGAATCTGCTCGGATTTTCCCCATTCCGAGAATTCTGAGGTAGTTTCCATTATATCGATCGGAATTTATTCATTATGCTCTTGCCAACTGACTAACAGCAAAGGTGTCACATCGTCGAAAATATCTCAGTTTGTTCACGCGCGAAAACGTTTTCCAAACGCTTACTATTCATTGCAAAGTGTACGTTGATATACGCATTTGATATTTGTTTTTTTATTCTACATTGTGTGGTTAACGAGTTATAGTGGATTATTTGCAAAATGAGGGTGTTATGTCTGTACTGCACTAATTTTGGCCCAGCCCGTGTGGTCAGAGAGAACGCAACCGTCTCTCAACTCGTCTATTTACCGAATGCAAAGTGCATCACAAGTGAGCGAATGTGTGAATATTACAGTGAGCGAAAATCATAATTTGAATTCAAAATCGATCTTCATTGGTGAATAATCAATAGTTCGTTCACTGGCTATACAGCAGGGGGCGCCCTCCTAACACCTCCCCCTTTAAGCTCGGTTGTCGTATGACTTCATTTTCGGATTCACTTGTAGGCGGGTTACTGGAATACTTCTTTGATCAGTTCGTCTTCTTTGTCTGCATTCCGGAGAATTAATTCGAGGGTGATCTTCTTCCGTTGGCTTTGTTTGTTCTGGGCTTTTGAGGTTGAATTCACCCAGTAGGATTTCCAATGGAGTTTCCTGCATACTTGGGGAATTTCATTTTGCACCTGACGCCCTTAGTTGGTTGGCATGTCGTACCCATGTTTCTTTTCCAACCATTATCTCGTAACAGACGTGGCCCACGATCTTGCTAACGATCCCCGGGGTCCATTTGATCTCATCACCACGGTAATCCTTGGCGAGGACATTTTGTCCGACCATAAATTTTCGGAGTTTTGCACCATTATGTCTATTACATTTGGCTTTCATTTTGAGATTTTTATTGGTATGATTCACCGTGTTTGGTCGCATGAGATCGAAGATGGTTCTCGGTTTTTGCCTTAGCATGACTTCCGCAGGCGATATGGCTCAAGGTACGTTAGGATTAGGTGTGATTCGGTAGAACGTCAAAAATTTCTGCAGAACGTCTTCCGTATTCCCTTCCCCCGCTGCTTTAGGCATTGCTCGCTTGAAAGTGTCCACAAACCTCTCCACTTGTCCGTTCGATTGTGGGTGATATGGCGGTGTGCGGATGTGCTTTATACCATGTTGTCGGCAAAATGATCCGAACTCATTTGACGTAAATTGGCTTCCATTATCGGTCACCAATGTCTTTGGATAACCAAATCTAGCGAAAGTTTCTTGCAGCTTTTTGATTGTCGTCCGAGTTGTTGTGTTGGTGAGAGGGAAAACCTCTGGCCATTTGCTGTGTGAGTCCACCAGTAGGAGATACGATATTCCGTTCAGTGGGCCCGCGAAATCCAAGTGAATTCTTGACCAGGGTTCTGTGGGATTGGGCCATGTGTGTGGTTCACACTTTGTCGGTGATTTTAATGCCGATTGACATTTAGAACACGAGCTAACCAGGTTCTCAATGTGTGAATCCATAAAGGGCCAGTACACGAAGCTGCGCGCTAGCGCCTTCATACGATTTATCCCGGGATGACTTGTGTGGAATTGTTTGAGTACTGTCGAACGGAGTTTCTTTGGAATTACCACTCTATCCGAAAACATGAGACACCCGTCCACGATTGAAAGGGAATTCTGACGATGTCGAAATTGTTGTAGTTCTGGGTCTTGTACAGATATTGGCCATCTGGATTTGTGGTATTCAAATACCTTTTGGAGTACGGGGTCTTCTAATGTTGCATCTCGAATTTGGTCAACTGTTACCGGCAGTTTCATCATAGTGGTGGAAAGTAAACAACTGATGTCAGCATCCAGAGTTGTTTGGGCTACCATGTCTTCTTCTATAGTGTTTTCTGTTATCAGTCTTGAGAGTGCATCCGCTTGTCCGATTTTTCCGGTGGAGATGTACTTTATGTCGAAATTATAGCCCAGCAGGATGGTTGACCATCGCTGTAGCCTGTTTGCTGTGTAGACAGGAACGCCCTTTTTTGATGCAAAAATAGCAAGCAACGGTTTATGGTCCGTCAGCAGCGTGAATTTCCGGCCGTATAGCATCTTATGAAATTTCTTGATAGCGAAGATGATGGCAAGCGCTTCTTTCTCGATTTGGTTGTAATTCCGTTCAGCTGAGGTGAGTGATCGTGCTGCGTGAGCAATGGCTTTTTCGGTTCCATCCTTGAAAACATGTGAGATAACTGCACCGATTCCGTAGCTGGAAGCGTCCGAGGCTAGAACGATTGGAAGCCTTGGGTCGTAATGTGTCAGTAAAAGATCTGAGGTCAGCATCGACTTTATTTTCTCGAAAGCTTGTTGGGTCTCTTCTGACCATATCCAAGGGGTATCCTTCTTCAGTAGATTATTGAGAGGGCCGCGTAATTTGTGTAATGATAGTAAAAACTCGCCATAGTGGCTGACCAATCCGAGGAATGATCGCAATGTTGGAATATCATGTGGTGGTGGCATATTCTGAATTGCATCAATGTTTGATGGGTCTGGCCGTCGACCATGACGATCAATGATAAATCCGAGATATCTTATGGATTCCATGAAAAATTCACATTTTTCGGCCCGTAAACGGAAGCCATATTCGTTTATGCGTTTGAGGACTCCTTTTATACGATCACGTAGTTCATCCACATTTGATCCGACTATGATTATATCGTCGAGATAGGCAGCAGCATAGGGTAAACCTTGAAGCATGGTATCCATGACCTGTTGAAAGATAGCAGGTGCAGTCTTGACACCAAACGGTAAGCGTTGGTACTGGAAGAGCCCACGGTGAGTGTTGATGGTTAATAGCTCTCTTGATTCTTCAGCGACCTCAATTTGGAGGTAAGCTTCCGATAGGTCCAGTTTTGCAAAACAATGACCACCATTCAATCTGGCGAAGAGGTCCTCAGGAAGAGGTGGTGGGTATTGATGATCTGCCAAGGATGCATTTAGACCAGTCGAATAATCCGCGCAAACTCTCAGTTTACCATTCGGTTTTTTGACAATCACAATTGGTGCTGCCCATGCTGAGTAGTTAACGGGTTTGATCACTCCGGCGGCTTGCAGTCTGTCAAGTTCTCTGTCGACGCTTTCCAAAAGAGCGTACGGTACGGGACGTTTGAGACGAAATGTTGGGTTCGCATTCGGCTTCAAAGTCAGCTTTGCTGAAGTTTTCCGGCAATATCCAAGGCCATCTTGGAAAACTTTCGGAAATTCGAGTTGAATCTGTTATACCCAGTCATCTGTCGATTGATTCACGGCATGGCACACAGTGTTCAGTGGGAAATCAAGCAACTTCAAATTTTCAAGCCAATCAAGGCCAAGGAGATTCAAGTTCGGATGCTTTGACACCTAACAGACACCTTCTAGTTGTGTGTCGTTGAAGGCAATACAGCAGGTAATCTGGCCAATGAGATTTAACTTTCCTCCAGATGCGCTGCGTGCAACATGACTAGTGGGATTTATGTTTGGTTTGCCAATCGATCGCCAAGTGTGTTCCGATATTATAGTGATGTCGGAGGCAGTGTCAACTTGAAAACAGGTGGGCGTACCATTTAGCGTGACGGTAAGGTACTTCCGTCAATTTCTCACATCCCCTTGGAAGGTTAAAAAGACGGGATAGGAGCGATAAGTTTTATTATTGGAATGATTCAGTACAGATTTCTTATTAAAATACTTCGCACGTCAGTAATTTTCTTTATGCCCAATTTTGTTGCAATTCTGGCATCTATGTTTCTTGAATGGGCAAAAACGCACAAAATGCCATCTTCCACATTGCCAGCACTTGGATGGGGGCTTGGTTTTTTGAGCTGTCTTGAGCAGCTTTGGTTGTCGTGGTAGATGCGAAGACGGTTGTTTAAAGTTCTTCTGTTTTGGTTGATGTACCGCCTGGATTGTAAAATTGTCGTGATGGTTCGATTGCACGAGAGCGGAGTCGTTTTTAATGTTCAAGAGACGTCGGTGTTCTTTTCCGATTGCTTGGAGTGTCATAGTCGGATCCTGCTCTAGACGATTCAGTAAGCGAGTCCGAATTTCCATAAATCGCGAGGATCGCAGACTGCTGATAAAAATGAGACATTTAAATTGATCCTCTGTCAGGGAGCGCAATTTGAAGCGTTCGCACTCTCTATTAACGTCTCCTAGATGTGTCACAAAATCGGTTGTTTCATCCATGACTAAATTGAGACAGCGGTAACGAATACTGAAGAGAGACGATTGATCACCAAAACATTGCTTGAGTGATTCGACTGTCTCTTCAAATGTACGGTCGCGTGGGTTCTGAGGCAGAATTAAATTGCAATATTTGTCTAATTCCGCTGCACCCAATTTACGCAACAGCAGTCGAACTTTGCAGTCATCTCCCAGGTCCTTGAGGTCTATTCGGAATATATCTTCATATCGCCGGAACCACGTGTCAAAAGTCACATTATTTTCCGGGTCAAAGTGAAATTCCATTATAGATGACATGAGAGATTCAGTAGATGGAGATTCGGGATCATTTGCAGAAGAATTTCATTCTTTTATCTGGAGTATTCGTTCGAGCAACTGTTGTAAAAGTGACACTTCTGATTCAGCAGACATCATGGAAAATACCCCGTCGCCAAGTTGTTATGTCTGTACTGCACTATTTTTGGCACAGCCCGTGTGGTCAGAGAGAACGCAACCGTCACTCAACTCGTCTATTTACCGAATGCAAAGTGCATCACAAGTGAGCGAATGTGTGAATATCACAGTGAGCGAAAATCATAATTTGAATTCAAAATCGATCTTCATTGGTGAATAATCAATAGTTCGTTCACTGGCTATACAGCAGGGGGCGCCCTCCTAACAGAGGGAATCGCGAGTTTAGAAGCAGCCACATCGACCTGTCGACCAAACGCCTACCACTCAGCCCAACACCCCACTTCAGGCTACTAACACGTTTGACCGCTTCACGAGATCCAACATACTGATAAAAAATCGATCAATCAAGCTGTGACAGCGACATGGAACCAACTCGACCTCAGTGGTCACACCCGGTTCAGCAGATAGGACGAATCTCGACACGCACAGTTGTCCCGAAGTCACGTGCAAAGCATATGAACAACCGGTGAGTCCCATGACGAGTAAAATCATACGGTTTTTTCTGTGTATGGGTAAAATCCATGGTTAATGTGACCGTTTTTTAGGCCTTGATTCATTATTAAATAATGAAAAGGTTGAAGACACCTGCTAAGTTTACGTTCGTTGCAGAGATGAATTCTTGCAGGGTGCCAATAATTCTGAAGCCAAATAAGAAAATAGATTGGCAAGTTTCGTATTGAGCTTTCGACGTGTGAAGGTAATATTGGCGAATCATGTGAGCACTCAAGGGATCTATGATGTAAACCATCACATCAATACAACGATTTCGGAACCACTACTGAAGGAATCTAAGAATAGGGCTATTGGTGTGAAAAAAATCAGGGTTAATTCCGTTTTGGAATCAGTTAAAACGAGCACGGATCTAGGAAAGTCTTACAGAGATATGCCGTTACGGTTTACTTCATATGTACACTCCAAAACTGTTGTACCCTACTACCAAAGTAGATGAGTATATCGAACACCTGCATGATGCCTTTCGTCGAATCTAGCAATACAGCATCGTAATAAACCATAACAAATACCAATTTGGCTCCTCCATTTATAAAATGTTAGCTCATATGTTCGACCACTGTGCCGAAGAACCATAACGCTATGCTAGAATACATAATTACATATTCGATCAAAAATTTGCGTGCATTTTTGGGTTAAGTAAACGATTACCGCCGTTTTATCCCAAACTGTACTCAAGTACCTCAGTCACTAACCGACATGCTACGTTGCGAAAAGCTGAACTTGAAGCTTACGCTTACATCGTTATGTGCTTTTCAGATTATCGAAACCGCCATGGCGAAGGCTGTACAATTCTCACACAATACCCTAAAACAGAGAGTGCGTTAATCCTCACTAATTAAGCATTTGAAACTGTAGTTATTGCCGTGCTAGAACAGCAAGATCATGACCAATTGCAGCCACCGTGTTTCTTGTCGAAGCATTGGCAACACGCGCAAAACAAAATATAGCACATTAGGCAGGGCGATACTGAAAATTTAGTTGTCTATCAAACACGTCTGATATATTTTAGAAGGTCGTTGTTAAACTATGTGATCTGATCATGAACATTGGCATTAAGTGAGAAGTTGAACAGCCACTTACCAGAAGAAGCGCGACAAGTTGACATCATTTAATAACTTACTTCAGACATTCCTGACATAAAGGGTATCGAAAATGTTGCCGTTGATGCCCTCTCGTGTATGCACATTAACAACATTAAAACCACTATCTTCACACTAAATGCTTTTATTTGCGCTCAACATAATGACGATGAGATAACACGTTGTCGTAAATCCGCATCGCTTTAACAAATTGATGTCCTCATACCTGTCTGCGATCAAGTGTCACGTGGGAGTTCAGTACTCGTGTTCATCCTATATTTGTAACTCTAACATTATGACGTCCTATTTCGAATAAATTCATGGGCTACACAGACCTGAACATTCTCACTACAAGGAGCATCATCTGCACGCGGTATATTTGGGCAAAGATGAATCAAGACGTCAAAATTTGAGTTAAGTAATGCCTCAACTGAAAGCGACAAAAGATACACAAGCTTACTGCGTCCCCTTAGGTCAGTTCAATTTGATAAACCATTGATTTTCTCATATAAATATTGATATTGTTTGACCCCTCCTGCCACGTCATGGATATATTTACATTTTATGCATTGACCGCTGCATTCGGAGGGTAACTGCTGTGCTCAACATCAGTAGGCATAGACAAGCGATCTGGCAAACTTTATTTCGTCCGGGATATCTTATTTCCCTGTACCAGATACCATCACTACTGATAGTGGAACAAAATTGAATCAGTTCAATTCCGGAAACTTACGCACTAACTCGGTGTTCATCAAATTCAAACAACCGCTTACCACCCCAGTGCCAATGGATCAGCCGAGCTTTTCCATAAACATCTTGAAGCTTCTGTTATTGCTCGTAAGGATTCAGATTCATCGTTCGATATAGTTACAATTATTATCATTGGTATACGCAATTAGAGAAGACCTCGGTTGCACTTCTGCTGATCAATTTTAAAAAATTCTATTTGTATCACCTTAGATACCTTACCCACACTGCGTTCGATCCTTCAAGCGTTTCTGACTCTCTCACGTTTGTGACTGCATGCGAAAACTTACAACCACACCATGCACGCAACAACACACAATGTACTCATATTCACACTTATTTATCAACATGTTACTTCATTATCGAAAATCCATACACCGGTCCCAATAGAGTGATTTCTAGACACGCAAAGTTTTTACCATAGACTTTGACGGAGTTCCCGATAACGTTACACTCGACAGGTTGAAGGTCCAGTAGGTGGAACCATAAACGTGAGACGTGCCTCTCCGTTACAACCAAGACACCAAAGTCACATGTGATCCCAGGATCTTCCTTCCAACACAACCCATGACTTTTGACCAGCCTCGATCTTTTGTTGAAGACGTTTCCAAAACCTGTTACGGATTATCTCTATAGTGGCTCATCAAACTCAATGAACATATACCCTCATGAGCGGTAAAACACAAAGAGCGTTTCCTAAACTTCCATGACTCTAAGGGGAGTCTTCCTTCCAACACAACCCATGACTTTTGACCAGCCTCGTTCTTTTGTTGAAGACGTTTCCGAAACCTGTTACGGATTATCTCTATAGTGGCTCATCAAACTCAGTGAACATATACCCTTATGAGCGGTAAAACACAAAGAGCGTTTCCTAATCTTCCATGACTCTAAGGAGAGTACTGCAGCGTCATTAATTGTACTTCTTATTCCATGTATTTTTGGCACTACTTCGTGCATTCTTTTCGCTGTAAAATAATGCTTCCTAAGTTCAACCCGGATAATCTCTTGGCTTCGCGATCTGCGAAGATTTCAAACAGACAAAAAGAATATACGTTTTGGCAGTGGTGAATGCTTCTCTGCAGCTTTCCACCGAAAGAAATTCTGGACGCTCGATTGGCTT
>JACCGJ010017462.1:0-22970 GCA_013407085.1 Atriophallophorus winterbourni
AAATACAGGCTGATTTTATTACTAGCGTAATTAATTAGCAAATTATATCAATAATATAGTAAGATGGTTAAGCTATTTTAATGCAAATTCAAGGAATAGCGAAACATTCGTAATGATATTTTATCGAAGCGTGGGAAATACAATCTCCTTAGTGAAGTGCAGAATTAAACTTAAATTGAATATATCGGTGGTTTATAAAACTTTGGCTCAAGAGGTGATTAAAAACGCAACTCCTAGTCAGTTTCAATGGATGACCTCAACTACTCACACTCAGTACGAGTGAACAAATACCATTTGGATAACCATAACAGAAAACCACAATGAATTAGACTGCTTTGATAAGATCTCTATGTAAGCGCATCATTTTCAGGGGGAGAAGATTGAGGTTCATCTAACGATCCTCATACGACTTACTCAACTAACACTTACTCAAGTATTAGTTACAATTTCACTTCACTTCAGTTTGCACAAGACAGTAAATTGCTGGCGAACTAATCAAGCCTCCAGATTTCCTTCGGTGGTATGACACAGAAAAGCTTCCAACACTTCGAATAGTATCTTCGTAAATATCTTCTGGCACGAGAGTAATCTGGAATGCAACAGAAAAGCTCCATTCACCAATAGGTGAGTAGAGACATCAGTGCGCTCCAAACACGCATGAGGATCATACCAACTATTTAATTACAGATAAAAATCAGGAAATAAAGAAGGCCACACCGAGTCGAGTCCCTTATAGAAACGCCTTCCTGAAGTATACCAAACAACCTCTTTGAAAACCATTACAATGATTTACAACCATTTCACTAAAGAAGTGCATACGAAAATTATACCTAACATGTGGATTAGCCAGTTTTAATGGGTGGTCTCGAGTACCCACACTTGGCGCCAAAGCATACATTTCATGTGGCCTAACAGTTTTGAAACCTGACATTATTTCGAAGATTTCAATCAGGTCCCATCGTAGCCGCTTTCATTTCAGTGAGAAAGGAACTAGACTCAGTAATCGTTCTCATACGGCATACCTTACAGTCATACGTGTAGCTAGGCGTTGAAAACCATCACGCTTGGCAATGTCTTTTTTCAAATATACCAACCATACTTGAACACAATACTCCAGATGTGGTCACACGACCGCTTTGCATAATGGTATGAAAACCTCTGGAGATCTGCGGGATAAAAATGATCGAAGGCGAAAAAGCTCGCTCCTTCGGTATTATGCAGCAGCTGCGCATTAATCAGCCCATTTAAATTCCGCTAAAACCTCTATACATAAGTAACGAATTTTTGGCACCCCATTTATCTCAATTATATCATCTGATCAAGCAACTTCTAGCTTCTTAATGTCTTTAGACAGAGATAGCTTGTAGTGAAGTTAACTGGTAGATCACATGTAGCAGACCACTTGATGACGTATTCGATATCCTCATGAAGATCCCTTCATTCAGTGATCCGTTACACTTGACATCATCAGCCAAAAATGTAGCAGGGACTCTTAAGCGACGCTGCCAAAACATCGATGAAAATAAGGAAAAGGTACGGTCCGAGTCCTGAACACTGCAGGAATCTAATAACAACTTTAACTTCCGAGGAATTTATACTGCATATCCTGTCGCGAATGAATCTATTGCTAAAGAGCTTACTATCCAGTTCTTCAGAAGACGATCGATACCCATTATAACCCAGTTTGTTTGCAAGAAATCTGTGGTTTACCGAATAAAAGTCCTTGCAAATGTCCAAGTGAAATCTTCAACATTTCGGCCTTTATCTAGCTTCATGGTGAACTCACTAACCTTTAAGAAAGCCATGGTGAGCAGAGATCAGCAACGAGCAATCAATTAGATGGCGACAGATAGTATCCTTATTAAGTTTCTCCAGGATTTTACAAAGGATGCTAGTAAGACTGACCGGTTTGTAATTACAAACTAAGGATAGAGAGCCAACTTTATATATTGTATTCACATCAACAAGCTTCCGAATACTCGGAATATATCCATGTTGCAAGGAAACGTTAAAAAGTCGACACAGCTTCTGCTAGTATTGGCGCCAGATTCTTTATAATTTGAGGGTGAATGTCGTCTGGGCCAGCAGGTTTATGGGCGTTAGTTACTGCTTGAGCAAGTTTAACCTCATTATCAGTGAAATATAACTCCTCGAGTAAAGACAAAATTTGAGGTTCATACAATCTGGTACACCAAATTCCGGTATTCTTTGCAGCAGAGCACTTGAGAATGCGGCTATTTAATTCATATGATTCACACGCCCTTGCTTCATTTTACATGGAAAATATTGTGGACTTTCTCTCCACATGGTTTGGTTTGAATTATCCAGGAAACAATGGTTAAAAGTTTAAAAAGATTAAATCACTTTTTATCTGGATAATACAGTCTCTGTGTCATATCAGGTCACGCATTTGCCAAATAGTAGAATTTTAAGAGTTGAACGATTGTAGAGGATTAATTTAGCCATATGAAAAATGATTAAGTGTGCTGGAATAGGAGAAATGAACCTAGATTACCGGATCGAAAGCCGCAAACGATCAGTATACGTATCCGTCGAAAATCCCCCATCAGGATCTTGGCGACATTTATAATATTTAATCTCAGACATTGACCTCCAATATAGAATAAATTAAGGGCCACGGTTTCTGTTTTCCATTTTGAACACTCAATCCTTCTAAGCACGGGTTGCTCGAAAATGTGATTGACAAACAATATAAAAAGGTCATTTGCATGCATTTCCATCACACACACACACACCCCACGACCGGTTTCGTGCTGTTTGCATTCATCAGGTAGGGACAGTAGGATCAGGATCCACATGCGCTTTGAATATGTGGTTTAAATAGATTGTTTTGATTTAAAATTTATTCAAAAAGTGCCGAACAAAAGCATTATCAAAGATAAAACCTTTGACAGTTCCCGCCATAACAAACCACAAAACACAATCAGACATTTCCTGAAAACATTGTTTTCTGTTTCGGATATGTGATCAAGTTTCTCGAATTTTTCTATATTTCCATCTGCTACTTTGTCAAATGATGCATGAGAATGCAGCATATTTTCAATTCTAGTAGCTTTTTTTCATTTCTCTGTTTACGAAATTACTTTTTAAAAATATTCGATCTCCGATGCAACAAGCGCGGAATGGTGCTGTAGCGGTCGATCCAGCGGAGATTTCACCACTTACAGGGTTAGACTTCTGATTATTGTACCAAATAAACTGGAACACACTTCTCAACCTACTACAGCATACAGATCCAAACAAATCATACACGATAGACTTGGCCGAAAACAGACCACGAGAACGGAGTGAATAAGGTATTCGAATTATTTACATATATTCATGTATGCATTATAACAAAACACAGACGAAATATGTACGAATAATAAAATAGAATGTACAGTGGAGAAAACACCATAGAACCAATGGATCCAATGGTAAACCCTACGGATGATTCTCGCGATTCAAAGAAGGCGGCTGAAGGTGAATCTAAGTTTTCTCGAAACAAATATTTCAAAGTTGCGCTTTTATGCCAATATTTTATAAGTTTCATACCAACTTGTTCAATCAAATGAGCCTACATTCATGTACACCGGGATTGAACACATGGTCATGAAAGAAAAAGCGTATTTTCCCGCATTTTCATCACACACACCTTATGACCGGTTTCGTGCTGTTTGCACTCATCAGGTAGGAACAGTAGGATCAGCATAAGTAGGCTCTTGACACAGTGGAAGAATGGTAAATATGATGCGTTTGTATGCCACTTTTGAATAAGGTTGGTACGATCAACTTGTTTAATCACATGAGCCCACTGACATGTATACTGTGTTTCAACCAATGACCATGAAAATAAAGCTCACCCGCATGCAATACAAGCACACACGCCCACGGTCATGTGTTGAAACCCAGTCTACATGAGTTTGGGTTCATGTGATTAAACAAGTTTATTTGCACCAAACTTATCCAACATTGTCATACAAGCGCAACTTAGTTACCATTCTTCCACTGTTTAAAGCGCATGCGGATCCTAATCATACTGTCCTTACCCAATGAGTGCAAACAGCACGAAACCGGTCATTGTGTGTGTTTGTGATAGGAATACATGTAAATGATCTTCTTTGTTCATGGTCATGGGTTCAAACCCAGCGTACATGAGTGTAGGCTCATGTGATTGAACAGCTTTTCGTACCCACCTTATGCAACAGTGGCATAGAGGCGCAACTTTTTTGACCAATCTTTCATCGCTTCAAGAGCATGCCTATCCTGATTTAAATGTCCCTACCTAATAAGTGCAAACTGCACGAATCCGGTCGTTGTGTGTGTGATGGAAATGCATGCAAATTAATTTTTCCATGATCGTGTGTTCAAACCCAGTATACATGAGTGTTGTCTTATGTGATTTAAATGGATTGTCGTACCGAACTTATCCAATCGGTGCATACAAGCGCAACATCTTCATTCTTAAACCGATTCAAGCGCATGCGATCCTCATCTTCCATGAAAAACGCCTGCTGGATGAGAGTCCTAATTTTGCAATAAATAAGACATCTTTAAAGCCAGACGAGCTTATACCCTACATCGCAGCATCCCTGTTTTTGTGATTCCAAGTGATCAAGCTGATGAAGTACAAAACTGAATATTTGGTGTTATCAGAAGTCAGCAAAAGATGAAACCAATCTTGAGCCACAGGTGCAAAAACCACTTATGTAAGCTTCAAATGGACCAGAATATAGTTATCACCAAAGGTGATAATGATCAGTACACTGTGATTCTGTATATAGATGATGATTTAGCAAAAAATGTTATTAGATTTATCCAAAGGCACGTATTAATAGGTAGATCATAGCAAACAAGTAGTAATCATGAATAACTGCAAAATGATTGTTTAAATGTACTTAAGGGGTCTTAAGGAGAACCTTGGGCAAAGAAGTTTTATAAAATATACCCGAAATCCAAACACATTGCAAGGTTTTACGATTTACCAAAGATACATAAGATAAATTCCTCCAACACTCTTCTTTGATAGGATGAATTCCACTCCACCTGAGCTGTTTAGGTATCTCGCTTGTTTGTTGAAACCGTTTGTAGGTAATACAGAATCATTCGTTGAGCATGCATACGAATTCACAAGACGCGTAAAATCGTTATCGATAGGAGATGACGAAATTATGAACATTTTCGACGACCTTGAAATCGGCCGTGCTCAAAATTAATTTTTCCACGCATTTTTTAGTCAACATCGAAACATTTTATTTTCGAAACTTTTAACTTGTTTACATTCGATGAATATTTTCCGCAAATTTTACCTACTATCTGGATCAATTATCAATCATTTTCACAATGCCAGTATTTCTATCGTTTAATAACAGATAACTTCTTGATTCTCCGAAAGCATTGATAAAGTACTTTTTACCTTATTATTTAACAAACGAAAGTTTTCGCTGCATATTTGACCATGTTAATTTAATTACGATTTCATACATATATTTCTTTGGTTGTGCGAAAATTTCGATAATACTTAGCATGCCTTGGATATCCACGAACAAAGAATTGACGTATTCAAATGGAGGACGTTGGATGCTTTGCACACTTTAAATACTGTGTAATTTTTATATTGATAAATGGGGTATTTGCTGCCTCGGTCAGAAAAAAGCAAAGGAAAACATGTACATGTTGATAAAAAATATTGTAACCTGACAATTCGTCAAATTATATCATAACGCTCAATGCTGTTGTAGACGAAACCGATGTTGTTTTGGATTTGAATGTGAATAGGATTTTCAAATTTTCCAAATAAAACCTCTCTCATATGCTTTATTCGTATCAAAATATGGTGTGGTTAAATTAATTCTTTCCGCTGAAAATTCGCTTTATTGTGTAAAGCTTTCTTCTCCATCCACTTCTAACAAGTGCGTTACAAATCTGTAGAAGAGCATGGGAAACAGCCGTCTTTTACTAAGATCTCACAAATTCAAGCAATCAGCAAATTATTAATGGCTTTTGCTTGATAATGAACTACTTGCTAATCGGAGTTTTATAGACAGAAAGAGGGATTAGCTTTGGATATGCCTATATCACCAGTATTCGCAAATATGTGGATTACTTTGAAACGAAAGCACTCGGGATTGAAAATGTTAAGCCCAAGCTGTGGTGTAGTCAGTTGATGACACATATGTCAACATAAAACGCGTCATCCTAGATGTGTTTTACAATTACCTAATCGAGCTAGATCCTGGAATTAAGGTTAACAAAAACGTGGAAACGAGCACATGTACGATTACATTTCTAGATTGCTTGACACAAAAGTGAATTATTTAATTAAAACCTCGGTCTACCAAAAACCGACTGACACGGATTCGGCCTAGGCTACACTTCAACTAAGCCTAGGCATGTATTCATAAGAATAGCGTCGGCCAACTTCCACAAAATTGAGCGCTTCTGTTTCGACGAGAAAGAAACCTGCTCATCAAGAAATCATTCGGCGGCATATAGACCACGGAGAAACTGGGAGTATAATAGGGCGTCAACTAAATCGGGTGATGTATTCTTCACAAATGTTAAACAAAAACTGAGAGCGACGGCATGCGCATTGTATTTCGAAGGGGTTTCTGATAGACAGTTCTACAAAATGTGTTCATAGTGTTAAGTGCAAAGATTTCTGTGGTGTTTACATAGTACAGACAGCCAAGGAACTTCATACTACTATTGACACCACAGGAATTGCATAAAAATACGTTTACAAAATGTGACGACTTATCAGTCTCTAATTAAACATTCAGCTTCAGCAGAATATGTGTTCGACACCAGCCACACTGTTGACTAAAGAAAAAATAGATGTGCTGCGACGTATCATTTAACCTTATATGAAACGCCTGCATGCAGTGGAAATAACCGAAGCTGCTAGAAATGCAACCAGCATGGTAGATGGGGCAGATATCCCAATGATATGGCTCTCAGTAATTCAACTGGCGAATAGCATTTTAAGTTGCAAATTACGTTTATATTCAATAATATTTTAGTACCACTCAACTTAGTCACATTCCTTTACACACGTTCAATCGTGCACATGTGTGTCAGTGTCAATTGATCTTCACGCTGCGCTGGGTTCGATGGCAAATCGATCCGGTGTTTGTTTACGTGTTTTAACATCATTAGGATTTTCATAGGCTGTTCAGTGTTGAGACCAAGTGGACATGTTTTAAAATCTGATAATTCGAACCTCGTTACGAATTATCGCCCTATTAATCACACTTCTATTCTCTCTAGGTTATTTGAATAGTTAATTAAGAAATCTTTGTTGGACTACCTTGGCCCAGATGCGTTCTCCCCAGTCCAACATGGTTTCTTAAACTAAAAATCTGGTGTAACCTGCCAGTTAGAATATTTAGATTTACATAACCAGTTCACTAGACCAAGGATTATCAGTGATTATTGTATTCCTAGACATAAGCAAGGCTTTCGATCGGGTACCACATACGCTCCTCCTTTTGAAGTTATCATATTCAGGTATTCATGGGCCTTTATTAAGCTGGTTTTATTCTTTTCTGTATGATCGCACCTTTTCATTTAGCGTTAACGGTGTTACTTCACCTAATCAGCCGATTCCGAATGGCGTAATTCAGGATAGCGTTCTACCCCCCTTCTTTTTCTCATCTATGTTAATGATCTGCGAAGTGTTGTGAACCACTCTAAACTCTTTATCTTCGATGATGACATAAAAGTCGTCCTATCATTTCCACCTAATGAAATGCCACAAACTCTGATATCCCTTAACACTGATCTTGCATCTCTATCAAGCTGGGGCGCACAATGATGATTACAATTTTCGGCTCCTAAGACACACTATATGAGATTAAATAAATAAATAAATTCTATTCTTGGAAAACCAAGGCATGTTAAACATGTTAAACATGTGAAACACGCTGCTTAATCCCATGTGACACACTTACATTAAATGATTCAACCATAACTCCTTCTGCAGAAGTTAGGGATCTCGGATTTAGGTTTTCCTCTTCTCTGAACTCTAATGAGCAAGCGAGACATCTCCTCACGAGAGCATGACAAAACTTCGATTAATTAACCATAAATTCCTCTAACGCGTAAGAAAAAATTGTACTATATAAAATGAAGGTCCTGTCAATTCTTGATTATTGTAATATCATATATTCCCAAATGGGGAGGGGTGATTCTTTTCTCTTAGAGAGACTTCAACGTACTTTCACCAAAATAACTTTGGGCTATTCTAACCCTTCGCCTTATCGTGAAAGGTGTCATTTGCTGAGTGTCGAACCACTTTGGCTACGCAGAATTCGTCTTAATCTGCTTCTTTTCTTCCGAATCATTACCCAGCAGCGAGTTAGGCTTCAGTCTGGCATGCGCTTTCGCGATTATATTCAATATGATCTGCGCAATCGAACAAGGCTATTGAATATCACAAAGTTAGACGTAACTTCTTCTCAATTAGATATGCACAACTTTGGAATTTTCTTCCTCTACATTTCCGTATGTGCACATCTATAGGAAAATTTAAAACGCTTGCAGGAAATCTTACCGTTCACTCACTATCCCAAATCCTTGAGATAAACTCTTCTCTAGACATTCTATATTCTCAAGGGATCCCAGGTTTTTAAATCCACATCTTTCTGCGTATATTAGTATATCATGAGGTCAGATAGTATTCTCTGGATAACTGGCCATTTAAGTGTCAGGTTACCGGACCCTAGAAATGCTTTTACAATAATTAATTAATTGCCTTCATTAATTAATTAATTAATTGCTTTCAATAACATTTTCTATACACCATTATGTATATAACTGTCTTTTATTTCGCATGACGCCTAGAAATGTCACATTTTTATCCAAACGGGCAAAATAATAAAAATCTACCAAAAAATGAAAAAAAACGTAAAAAAATTGAAAAACATTATGTTTTTTAATGTACATTTTTATTTCTTGAATGATGTACTATTTTACTTTGATGACCTCTCACCGTGCTGGTGAAGAGACAATCTTTCATTATATTTAAGTGTCTTCGAATAACGAACCATCACTGTAATTGGCTCGAAATCTATCCGCCCGAGATTTGTTTCGTATGCGATTCACTCTCATGCAGATAACGAAAATCCGACTGGTGAACAAATTTTGGTTCGATTCGTCTACAATTCTTCAAGAGTATTGAAGCACAGCACCCCACTGCTTACTCCCTGCTATTAGCCACACCCTCTCTCATCCCCCACAATTTATTAGATCTTCTTATTCCGATGGATTTATATTCCCTTTTCAATCTTTTCAACCAACCTTTCCGTGAAAACATGGATTTATGCATATATAATTTATTTATCAATTTTTATGACATCTTCATTACAATTCGCACCACTTTTTCCATAATTACCTTCCATTTCTGTTCTCCATTTGTTTCCCGCATCCTTGCCATTCGTTAATCTTGACATAATTTAAATCAAGTTTCATTTTTATTAGACATTGAAAATTTTTTCTCACCTACTGTATATTTATTTCCATTATTGAAAGGAAAAAATGTTTAAAAATCCCGCTCTATTCGGTCACTTGCAATGTTCTATTTTCTTTTGCTGTTCAAATATTGATAAAATGATCATGTATTGCATGCCTTAGATGTCCATGAATATATATATTATTTATATTTAATTAAATTCCATGTTTGATTAGCACATTTGTTCCGAGGAAGCTTCTGTGCCAAAGTCTAAACGTTACCAGAAACCCCTCTTAACGATAGCGTTCAAAATCACATTTATATGGCAATGACTAGTCGATCGGTCTTAAATATTTTGTATCATATTTATTTGAAAATAGATATTACCGTCGATCTTTTCTCAGTTAAGTTCAGTTCAGTTTGCACAAGACAGTATGTGGCTAACGAGCCAACCAAGCGTCCAGATTTCTTTCGGCGGTATGCCACAGAAGAGCGTCCACCACTTCAAACCACATTTTCACAAATATCTTCCGGTATGAGAGTATTCTGGAATGCAACAGAAAATCTTCCCTCACCAATAGGTGAAGAGAAACATTAGTGCATTCCAAAGACAACATGAGGATCATACCAACTATTCACTTACGGATAAAAATCGGGAAATTACGAAGGCCACAATGAGTCGAGTCGCTTCTAGAAACGCCTTCCCGAAGTAGAAGAAAAAACTTCTTTAGAAAGACGATTCCAGTAATTTACTACCCTTTCACTAAATAAGAACTTACGAACATTGACCTGACATGTCGCTCGGCCAGTTTTAATGAGTGGCCTGGAGTACCCACACTTAGCGCCAGAGCGTACATTTTACTGGGATGAATAGTACTGAAACCTGACATGATTTTGAAGGTTTCAATCAGGTCCCCACGTAGCCGCCTCCTTTATAGTGAGAAGAGATCTAGACTCAGCAATCGTTTCTCATACGACCTACCTGATTGCCCTACAGTCATACGAGTTGCTAGGCGTTGAACACCCACATGCTTGGCAATATCTTTTTCCAAATAAGGTGACCAAGCTTGAACGCAATACTTGAGATGTGGTCTCACGACCGTTTTGTATAATGGTATGAAAACCTCTAGGAACCTGCAGGATAAAACTGGTTGAAGGCGAGAAAGCTCGCTCCTTGCGCTATGTGCAGCAGCTGCATATTGATCAGCCCATTCAAAATCAACTGAAACCTCTATGTCTAAGTCACGAAATTTCGGCATCCCATTTATCTCAAGTATACCATCTGGTCCAGTAACCTCTAGCTTCTTAATGACTTTAGATAAGAGATAGCTTTTAGTGAAGTTAACTGGTAGATCCCATGTAGCAGACGGCTTGATGACCTTTTCTATATCCTCAAGAAGATCCTGTTTATCCAGTGATCCGATAAACTTGACATCATCCGCAAAAATATAACAGGGACACTTTAGCGACGCTGCTAAATCATCCATGAAAATGAGGAAAAGTAGCGATCCGAGTACGGAACCCAGTGGGACTCTAATAACAACTTTCACTTTCGACGAATACATATTAACTATCCTGACACGAAAGAATCTATTGCTTAAGAAGCCTACTAACCATTTCTTCATAAGTCCATCGATACCCATATAACCAAGTTTGGTTGCAAGCAATCTATGGTTTACTGGATCAAAGGCCTTGTAAAAGTCCAAGTAAAAAACTTCAACTTCTTGTCCTTTATCTTGCCTCATGGTGACCTCGTTAGGAAAACATAAGAGGTTTGTTGGGCAGGACTTCGCTTTAAGGAAGCTATGCTGAGCAGAGTTCAGCAACGAGTAATCAACTAGATGGCGACAGATCCTATCCCTAATGAGTTTCTCAAAGATTTTACATATTATGCTAGTAAGACTTACATGTCTGTACTTACAAACTGAGGATTGACTGCCACCCTTATGTATCGGAATCCCATTAGCCAGCTTCCAAATACTCGGAATATATCCATGTTGCAAGTAAGCGTTAAAAATTCGACCCACAGGTTCTGCTAGTATTGGCGCCAGGTTCTTTATAATTTGAGGGTAAATGTCGTCTAGGCCAGCAGATTTATGGGGTTAGTTGCTGGAAAAGCAAGTTTAACCTCATCATTAGTGAAGGATAACTCCTCAAGTGGAGTAACGATATCAGGCCTTTTGATGACTGGCATGTTAGACGAAGCTGTTTGGCGATCAATCCTCTGAACCGATTGGAAATGTTTGAGTAAGGCCGAAGCCTTTTCTGAATCTGAGACTATTTGGGGTTCGTTTTCCTGCTGAAGGTTGCCAATCCAATCGTGCGTTTTGCCTTTGGATTGGGCATAACTATAGTAACGCTTTGAGCACTGCTTTATATTGCGTGCCAACAGTGATTCAATGTCACGTTTTGCCTTGCGTTGGATTCCCACAGCCTTATTTCTGACCATTTTATACCTTGTCCAGGACCGTAGTGTCTGAGAAGCTTCGTAAGTTTTCCAGGCATGGTCCCGCATTCTAATCACCTGTCGCATCGCAGGTGTCTACCACTGTGGCTTGTTGCGTTACTCTACGTGCATTAACGGTGCAAACCTATCTTGTAATGTAGCAAGACACTGGTGTATAAGCTGCCAATTTGTTGCTATATCATCACCTACATATTGAGACAAGATCTTTTTAGCTTCCTCTGAGACAACATGATTGAAATTGCGCCTCCGTTTAGGAGGAGGTTTGTCATACCTTACGGAGCAGATTTTTTATACAACTCCGGTCGATTGACTGACGCGTTTTGTCTTCGCGTATATAGGGTTCATCCTGATTAAGCACCAGGATGTTACGATATTTATCCCGTATTCCCTGACGAGCCGATTTAAGCCGCTCCAGATCCTTGGATAACTTATCTAGGCTCGCAACGACAGTAGCAAGTAAATTTGACTGAGAGTCAAATTTTCTAGTGGCTACCGCTTTACGACCTGTCTGTGCCTAGTTCCTACTTTTACGTGACTTCGAAGGCTTAGAAGACGGGGTCTGTGAAGTACATCTGGCTTAGCCGCTTGATCCGGTTTAATCCTTTTGCTTGACGTTGTAATCTTGGGATATTTACTCACCGTAATTTCATTTGAGTTCATTGTTTGTACCGCGGGGCGCGCAGTGATATTCCTCAGCAAATGATCTATTCACACTAATCTTAGAAAATATGTTGTATTGCCCAGAACGAGCATTTTTAGACTTTTCAGAAAATGCTTTTTAGCTGCCCATTGGTACTCACTACATATCCATGGGAGCCAACTGTGAGTAACATAAACCTTAAAGTGCTCGGGATGTATCCCTGAACACTTCGGACGTGCACATCTCTTGCAAGCATTACACTCGATACCATTTAATACTTTTCTGCAACAAGAATTTTTTAGGCACTTGTTAGCAATCATAATATAGAAAATATTTGAATAGTGATTAAAGCAAATAACTTTCACAGACGAAATAGACTGCACGTCAAAACGTTTCAAAAATGTATTAGAATAGGTTAATTCTAGTCATAGTAAGTATAATGCGATAAAGTGATTACCAATTTACAGCAAAATCAGAGAAAAGCGATCTGGAAATGGATTGTTAACAAGAGTGTGGGAAATACAAGCAAGTTGAACATACAGCTCAAGGTGTAGGAACTTTGAATCATTGACATAAAAATAAATCACGGCCTTCTACAGCCGATTTCAATCTGGATATACATCACACACGCATTTCGGTTCTACATTATTTCATAAGACTAAACAGTTCGTTTCGGGAGGAACAATCTCTGCCGCAGCGGAATACAGTATCCGACGGATCGGTGGTAGATGCAAAATGGCCGATTGATATACGTCCAGAAACCTAGAACAGAATCTGATAATCCTTAGCT
This sequence comes from Atriophallophorus winterbourni, assembly GCA_013407085.1. Taxonomy (NCBI): domain Eukaryota; kingdom Metazoa; phylum Platyhelminthes; class Trematoda; order Plagiorchiida; family Microphallidae; genus Atriophallophorus; species Atriophallophorus winterbourni. The sequence continues at coordinate 13,349 of JACCGJ010017462.1, forward strand.
TGCAAACTGCTTCAAGATTGAACGATCAAAATGAAGTTCTTCTTTATTCGTGGAGTCAATTCCAAGTGCTTTCATAACACTCTAATAAACCTATATCTAGTGCAATTGGAGTCTGTCAAAAGGTCGATATCTCAAATTAACTTACCAGATAGTTTATCTTTTGTAATACAAACACTTTTTGTCCTGTACACATGACCTAGTTAGCGTAGGTGGAAATGTTGTAAAAGGTGTACATGACTTTTACACCTAGTGGTATCGAATGGCAGAGATTGCCTTACACCACAGACGTCCCAATTTTATTTCAACTGGTACATATGATCCATAATTACAATATCTAGAGTGAAGTTGATGAGCTTATCTGACCAATTCTGCAGTACCTTAGTTACCTGGAGAAAAATAAAAACCGTACATAGAAGCCTCATATTTGGAATTCAAAATATAATCACCAGAATCCCAGTCCATCACATGCTAGTCTGGAGGGAGGCTAAATAACGCACACGGAGAAACTATTTTGAGCATTTTAAGGGTCACCTTCGATGGCAATCTTAAACTCGTACAAGATTGAGTAACCATCTTACACACAGTGGTGTCGAATGGCAGTGATAGAGAGCGTAGCCTCCCAATCAAAAAAGCGTACACGTCATTGGAGATGGCGGCGTACTCCGTAGGAATTATTTCGCGAAGTATGCGGTTGCATGAACCGGATATGTCAACCGAGAAGATAGGTAAGGTATCCAGAAAACTAAGATATTGAGCTGTCTATACAGATGCCTGTGTTCTAGCAACAGATGCGAAAGGAAAATCTAGTCTACACCGAATACCCAACCAGGTGCGACAACAAAATAGCATTCGTAATAAAGCAATATCATATACAAAAAACAAGTATACAGAGATAAATACAAGAAAAATTACTCTTCATGAATCGATTGTCAGTTGTGATTCAGATTGCTCGAGAAGTTCTTTTGTTTCAACATACAAACGTTGCAGTCGCATATTGAGAGCGAACAACGAGAGCAGTTCCTTCATTAGTTCATGTTTCGGGATGTCCTGTGAAAAGAAAAGACATTTTGGTTAGTGAGACTGATCCGCGTTTACAGTTTACCGGGAGGCAATGAAAGCCTCCCGGTGAATAAGGACTTAGATGACTAACGCAGACCGTTTGTGGTAGGAAGCAACATCAATAAGAGAATACGTGAACTGAATGATAACAAAAACAAACTAATGGAAAATAAGCAAGAAAAACAAGTGTTGATGAGTGGACAATGGAAGGTCATTATTATACCACAAACAAAAACTTAAACAAGTGCAAATCGATGGAATCTGTTGGCCTCATACAGTCCGTGACGACTGTGGATGTACATCTCAAGCGCACGAAGGTTTCATCCCCCATAGCTTTTCAAATGACGAAATTGTTCAATTCAAGAGGAAAAACTCGCCCACAGTGTTCACAGCAATAGGCAGTACTCGGTGGCAATTGAAAACTGACTGCGTGATCTACGCTTAGCAGCCGAGAGCAGCACTTTCTCTTTCCCAGCTTAAAAATAAAGTTTTAAATAGTGCCTCGTGGCAACAGCTTTCATATATATATATACATTGCAAACGGCTCTGTGTGCCTAATGGTCGGCATCTTGATTTAAACTCTCATTCTGAGCACTGCCGTAGTAGGGTGAACATGCTCAGCAGACCAGCTATTAAAAGAACTTTAGCATTTGTTACTTTGTGCATCCACAATATGTATAAGATGAGGCGGATGCTTCCTAATTGAAAAGCAACCATCTCCTGTTCGTGTCTTGCGTGTAAGATGCAGTTTTCACTACCATACAGTAAAACATTTAGTACGCACGCACTGTAGACGATCATTTTTGTTTTCGCAGGTGTCGCATTTCGCTTACTGCTCCTCTCGCGTGCCTGTTCAATCTCAACCAACATGAAGGAAAAATATCACCGCATTGGAAAGCAGGGATGATAACTCCTATTAATAAACGCGGCAGCCTTTCACATACAGCAAACTATAGATCGGTAACGCTACTTCCGGTCATATCTAGATTAATGGAGCGCATCGTGACTGCAGGCATGCGAGAATATTTCGAAAATCAAAATATTTGAACGCAGCAAAACACGGTTTTCGAAGAAATTCTTGCTGTTTATCTAACCTTCTTACTACGTTCAAGGATTGGACCAAGGCACTAGACGAAGGTGATGCCGTAAATGCTTGCTACATCGATATTTACAAAGCTTGTGATAGAGTCAACCATGACATTTCAATTAAAAAAGTTAGAAGCTTATGGAATAGCGGAAATGTTGGTGAATTAGATAAAGGACTATATTACAGATAGACACGTTCAAGTTTGCGTTGGCAAAACCCTCTCTAAAAGAATAGACGTCACAACTGGAGTTCCGCAGAGCTGGGTGGATGAACCTCTTCTCTAGTTGGTGTATATGAATGATATTGGGTGTAATGTTAGGACCATTAACGACTGTATGGCATTACAACCGGATCTATGCACCTTATTTTGTTGATCCAAGACAAATGAGTTGCCATTTAATCCTGTGAAATGTAACATGCTGCGGTTTGGCAAATCTATGCAACCCACGTATCAGCTTGGCACGCAAGATCTCATCTGGACTACCGCTGAAAAGGATCTTGGTTGTGTAACCTCAACCTCAGACATCATTGCAGAACAGTGAATAATAAATCCAACCGTATATTGGGTCTGTTTAAGAGGATATTCGGGGGTTCACGTCAGAAACCTTACCTCGGTTAATTAACACATACGTACGTCCCGTTATGGAATATTAAATCCAAGTCAGGGCAGCATGGCTGAGGAAGGATATTGAACTACTTGGCAGGATTTATCACCGTTGGACTAAGTTGGTCTCCCGTTACAAAAATTGGCCGTTCTAAGAGCACGTGTGAAAACTTAACCTACATGATTTTACCCAATGACGAATACGGAGTGACCTTATGCTGGCATTTAAAATTTTTCATACCGAAAATGATACCCTCAAACAATTACCGAAGCCGAAGGACATTACTGGGACATGCGGACATTCACATTCTCGACTGGACATTCGTGGGAATTTTTTCTCGGTCAGAATTTGTTTCACTTGGAACATCTTGTCCGAATAAATCATACGCTGAGAATCAGTCGCGGTTTTGGCTTCAATGCTCCATGAATGCATGTCGAACCATGCGGCATGTGACTGTCCCTATTGATTCTAGAAAGGTTTACATATTTTTACCCTGTATACTTCGTCAGCCTGTGGTTTTTGTTAAGCTTATTGCCTTTTCTACCACAAAAAATGTCTGCCTTCATGGCCACCTTGTGGTTGCTCAATACCAACAGAATATAAACTAGAAAATCGTTTGTAACAACGGAACGAGAATATTGTAACATTTGTTCTCCGAATGTAAAACCAACAAGCATTAATGCGATGCAACCCAAAACTTGGTACCGTTTCAGAGTGAAATTTATTAGGTATTGTTTTTCGCTACAAGCATGAGTGAATGCGCAATAACTTGATCTATGGAACAGGGTTGCACTGTATAACTCAAGGCACGCACAAATTCCAAAAACAAGTTGAACTGCCTGGTAGTTTAGAGTGGGTCAGCTAGTGGGTTTAGTGCCGTTGATTGACGATGATGATTATGCGATCAAGGTAAAAATGTAATAGACGCTAACCTTGATTGTGGAATGCCAGCTTGTGCGTGACGTCGAATAAACTGGTCCGATCAGATCTTGACAAACGTTACGAATCATATCTTCTTGATCTAGAAATTAGATAGATTGCAAATCTAGGCAAAAACATCATGATAAATCTAAAGTAATGAAACGCTGAATGAGAAAGTGCAAAATTTATTTGCCACCGGTGATGAACGCATGCTGAAACACGCTGGAGTTTCGGTGCTATTTTAATTTCTTATATCTCCTTACACCTTGTCAGCCTGACCACATGCAGCGTACGGCTAACAGATACTATCAGATTGCACAAGGCTAGAAAAAATAAAAGGGAATGTCAGTGAAACGGAGTCGTTTTTCGGTACGTGTAGGTATCATACACAAATGAGATGGAGAATCAGCCAAATCGATTAATACAATTGCAATTACGGCGGCTGATTCTATTTGAAGGCTAAGCTAAGAAACGTTGCTGGTTTAGATTAGTTAGCTTTTTTATAATTTGTAAACCAAAGTAGCCTTACAAAGTCATTATTTGAGCAAGGAGAACCATCTACGTATGGCGAAAATTGTTAAATAAATCGGAAATTGGGATTCCTAAAAACAAGTCAGACAGCCTGACGATAACTGAAACTAGAATTACTTAATACTCAAGGTAAAAGAAAAGCCCACAGAAGAGATCGATTATCAAATAGTATGATTTACACAGCTAAATCCTCAGTTTATGCCAACATGGTTGAAATTTAATCCATACAGCAATAAGTTGGAAAGCTAAAGAAATTACAAATGATCGCAAGTTCAGAGCTTCATCCGGTTGGGGCATTTGTTTCGCGAGAAGATAAAAGTTGACGTCGAAAAACTAAGATCAATGAAAACCTACTTGGTGATGTTAATGATAAGACCATAGAGATATATAAACATGCTCAGACAACTGATTCAAGATAACCTGGTATATCTCAGTCAGTAAGTAGTAAGTTGAAGAAATGATCCATCAGCAAATGATCGTAACACCAAAGAGAGAGAGAGAGAGTTTAAAGGATATTTTTATACAGAAAAACAAACTGCATATTGCACAAACATTCCTCCGAGGCAAATGTTGAACAAACAAAATTGCAAGCGGGTAGGTACGGGTAAGCTTCGAGTGAACGACTTACTATTCTCGACAAGACTGCGGAACCATTGAGTGAACCAATAGCGAAATTCCGCTGACGATCCAAAATCAAGAGCATTGCGGGATTGGTCCTCGAAAAAGCGTTGCACCGTAGCTCGATGTTCACTGGACAGCGTATCAGTTCTGCATGCAGTGAAGAGAGGGAGAAAAATCTTATTCGCATTGAAAAAGACTACGAAACGCTAAAGAAACGGCTAGATCAAAACAAAAACTTCAAAGGGCATTAAGAATCGAGATTTGTAGTGAAAAAGCAAATAGCTGTACGAAACGGTGAAAGCGCAAGCCTGATTCAGGCAAAGTGGCGCACAGTCATTGACTGCACGTGAGCTAACATACTGTCACGTAGCCCAGGGATAGACAGATATGAGAAATGAAAAAAATAGAAATAGCAGTGAGACGCCAGTGTGTTTTCGTATGTAGCTCAATACCGGAGACAAATTAATTTAGCCCGGTACGATACCGTGAGATACAATAAATCGCAGTTTGAAAACTTCCTCCGAGGCAGTTTTAAATGGTTTAGTTTCACTTTTTTATATTTGCACAATCTGATACAGATATAGTGCCGTTCAACATAAACAATGAGATATACAAAGCGAGAAGGGGGGTACAAAGCGTTGTCATCGGCATCATTGAACGTAGGCATGATACTACCCGGTTGCCTACACCGAAGTAGGGGAGATTTCGTTTAGAGGGTCCCACCCCGAGCCTTTACCCACAAGGCAGTGGAGAGTTTCACATTAGCAATGACATAAAAATGTACGAGAAGATGTATGTGAGAAAGCGACATACCTGAAATTTTCCAATTTATGGTTTGATGTATTGCCTTGGAGTTTATTCAATAACTGATAGGAAGCCAACGGCCCAGAAGGACAGCTAGGGTATGACTTCAAGGCAGCTAGACAGCGAATTTTGTTCGCAGCGTTAAACAGTTCGAGCCTGAATGGAAGTTAAATCGAATGAGAATGGAATGCGGTTGCAAATAACAAAGTAATGAAACCGAAGGTTTTGTTTTCACTATCAGAGAACTTTAAGCATCCAACAAAATGTTAGAAAGCAACATATGCCGCCAAGTATAGTGCTCCCGTATTGCTAAAAAAAGTTCAAGAACAAGAATAAAAGGCTGAATTCACTCTGCTCACATTGTCGTCAGATAACACAAGAGAGGTGTGTGTCAACTCCCATCACCGTTTAGAGAAGAATCGATCGTTGGTTAACCAAATACGCTCGTCTCCGTTTAACCTTCTGCTAGTAATCGAAATCAGCAAACAGTTCGCCCAGCCATTTTTCACGTTGTCTAGTCTATCTCGATACACAACCAACAGACCAAGAAGTTAACAATGATCATTGCAGTGTGAACATTACCATACAGTGGCGAAACTTGAACCAATCACAGAATACACGAAACATAGGTACACGAATTTCCTCGGAAGGCCTTCCATTGCGCCTTGAAGTTAGTGTTGATGAAAGGCGATATTGGGCTGCAGAGCGAAGCCACCGGTTATTAAATGGTTGCTAGAGTCATAGCTTAGGAAAAAAATGGACCCAAAATAACAGGGCTACTGTTATTTTCGAGTTTTCCCAAATACGGAAAGCACTGGCATTTGACGTAACATATGGAACGTGGAAATCAGATAAAGTTTAGATTGAAACCGAGTATTTATTGATCCAAGCGAAGAAGTGTGTCATGATAACTTATAGACAAGAATGATAACGTGGATTGATCCCAAGCATGACTAGGTTGGAAACCCATCGACGGACAAGCCTCAAAACAGCCCATCGAGAGCATTTTACGCCGCGTTAATGCTGACCCCACGTGTAAGTGTAATGAGTACCCCGAGTTTATCAATCGACCATCGGTTATTGCTTTAATATCTCAAGACATTATGCAGAAAGAGATATGAAAGCATCTAGGATTGACCCCCCGCAGTTTGGGAAGAAGTTGCTCCTTGACCGCTTCAACTAGAGGCATTGTGTAAGCGGCCGTCATGCAAACTGGGTAGGAGCAGATAAAGCGCTTGGCTGCTGAACGTAGCTCACGCAGCCTGTGTGGCAACTGCGTCGATAGACGCTATTGCTGCGGGAGAGATTGTTCCTCTCGAACCGGACTGTTTTATCATTCTAAAAGCTGTGCAGTATGAAAAAATCATGCGATTGTGATGTACATCCATGGTCGACATAAACCGAAGGAGGCCATCAACACAATCTCAAGACTCACTAGGCTAATAAGTCATAAAGGTCCGAGAGGCAGAATCTGATTGCATACAGGTCTATGAAAGTTTAACTGAACTCCGTCAAGAAACAGCATACGTTTCAACCACTTACCAGCATCGGCTTTCCAAATGAAACATAAACGACGATCCATCTTGACGGTGTATTACCGGATAGCCGTCTACCGTGAAGATCAAAGAAGAAAAGCCCAGTTTTGAAGAGGGTTCACCTGCAACCGGATGTAGAGAATTAAACAGTATGTATTAAAAACGAAACACTACCCACACAAAAAATTGACACTTGTGTTTACCGTTTATCACTTCTCGAATATTCGTTTCCAACAACAGCGTAGGAACGGTAGTGGACGAGAACAGCGAAGAACCGGAACGACCTGTGAGGGACGGGAACCGTACGCTCCAAACACAAAGACGACCAGATTGACAAAGCGCGATGAGTTGATAATCTGTGCATTGATCCGATTTGATGGTACTCGACCCGTTTACTTGTTGCAAATCATGGCCACTGATCACGGACTGTAGTCGACCAAAGGACGCCACGGACTCACCACCGGAAGCTTGCGCGACTTTGTTCGACTCCGAGAGTGAACGTAATGACAAACGGTGAACACCAGAGTCCAACAGAATCGGACAACAAAGACGGTTACCGTTGATGTGAAGTAAATGAATACGCCCGGCTGCGTCTCCGATGCAAACCACGTGACTGGAAACAGAGGAGGAATTAAGCAAACAGGTAAACGATGAAAATTATTAAAAAATGATGAACACACGAACTTGGTGTATGCGTATGACGTGATCGGGTGTTCATTCAAAACTTCCCAAATCGTGCGATCATTGCGACCGGCAATGACACGACGAATTCCTGGACTCTCCGTGTCGACCCGAAGATTCGTTGGGGCAGTGGGTTGCGCTGGCTTTTGGGAACAGAGTTCCACCAGGATAGGGCCTTCGACGGGGTGTGAACAAACAAACTGCGCTTTTGTGTCCTTTCCAAACTGATCGGGTACCAAACAAAGAGAAGGTTTGTAGATGGGCAAGTTGGCACCAACGGATCGTTTCATATCATCCTTCACAACCGAACCAGGACACACTGCCGAACCAAATATAAAAAAACGAGGATGACCTTGCACAAAAATGACCATCAATCAATGTACCAAAACAGCAACAAAGGAAATCAACCAGCCAGACCCCAAACCGTACCGAATTCATTTTCCATACTTGAGACCACTTTGGATCGAGCGTGGCTCGCTGATTCGTTCGTTTCCGGATGACCGTTCTTATCACTTTCGTCATCTTCAAAAAGTCGCAGGCGACGCCGTTTCTTTTGCTTCGAGAGAGCTTTACTCTTTGGACTGTGATCAACCTCCGGCTCTTGGTCTGTGCGTTTTGGCATTGTATCGACTCGGTCTTCCGCGTGTTCATTGGTGGTGGTTGGTGAGTCTTTTGGCAGGTCCGTCAATCGTCGAAGGGGAATGGTCAAACAAGGCGGAGAGGCGAACGCATTGGAATCGGGAGGAGCAGATTTGGCGCTGAGAACAGGGAATGGAAACCAATCAACGAAGTATTACATGGGGTAGGGATTACCAACGAACTGCAGAATTTATGGAAATCGAAAACATACAGGTAGGGTATGGTATGAAAGCACAAGCCGGATCCAGGCAAAGTGCCGCACAGTCAGAGACTGCACGTGGGCGATGTTACGGTCAGGTTGCCCAAGCCTAGACAGATATGAGAAATAGATAATACAAATGGTAGTGAGACTTCAGTGTCTTTCAGCATGCAGCTCAATACCCGTGGCTAATCAATTAAGCGCGGTTAGCCGCACAGCACAGAAGTACTGTACGATTGCACATACAGGACGTTGTGCAAAGTTGAGTTATGGGTTACACAATAAATGTAAAGATGTCAGCAAATACTATGATGGAGACAGCGAGATTCGACCTTTCTGGACAAATGGCGTCTGCGTGAGAGCAACCACAAGTCTGAACGTCGTTTGATAAAACAACTATGTATGGCTGAGCCGACGATATATTTACAAGCAGATACGGAAGCGGAAAAGTCACAGCTGTGGATGATACGATCTCACACAGGTCAGTAGTTTGAAAACGAGAGAATATATAAATCGGGTAGACTTGATGAGGTTAAATAATATTCATTGACATTGCATCTTGAAACATTTTCACAGTCAACCTGCTTGGCGTTGTTAGCTTTTTTCCATACAATTAACCAAGTTGGGAGTGTGAGGGAAACACGTGCAAATGTGCATAGTTTGTGCGAATGACTAGATTTGGTGTGTGTCAGTTTATCCAACAGCAATAACCATATGCCGCTGTACCATCTTGTGGGTGCAAACAAACAGGCAATGAAAGGAACACACACGAAGACGAAAGAGCAAACCGGTCTGTATAATATTCGGCTTGGAAAAACTTGCAAGTACAACTTTGTCTATAGAACCTGAGGTTTTGGTTAAAAGGCTTAAAAAAGTGACAAGCGCTTCTAGAAATTTATCCCATATAAAAAGAAGAGGGCATATCAATGGAACACGAACA
>JACCGJ010017463.1:0-11572 GCA_013407085.1 Atriophallophorus winterbourni
TCCGAGAAGTAGGAGATAGTGTTGGCTGATGAAGCACTGGTGAAAGTTTCACATTGCCGACAAATGTCCTCGGTGGTTGCTCTTCGGGTATGGTAAATTCTAAACTAATCTGACCTTTCACTGTTATCCACAAAGCAAAAAAACACAAGCTGAAAATCATTAGCCGATTTGAAAACCATGTGAATTTATTCCCATTTTATCCAGCTACCATCCGCGGTCTGACTGGAAGCCTGACTAGACCGTCCAACGAGTGACCGGATGTCAGTCAACTAGTCGAGCCAATCAGAACCGAGATAACAGCATGTGGCCTGGGCAACGTGGGCTGTTCATCCTACAAACATGGAATTGTGCGAATTACACTGCCGCGAACAGATGGTAGTTGTGTGCCTAGTGTTCGATACGGAAACCAGAAAGGGCGGAAGTGTTGTGTGTGTGTGTGTGTGTGCGAGAGAGAGTGTGTGTTAAACAGCTCCATATCATTTCCCGGTGGTAAAGCTATACCATGTTTTCATATCATGATGCTTATGTATATATGATAGAAAAAGGATGGAGTTCTTCACAAAACCAATTTGTTAAGGATTGAGTGAATAAATAGATGTTTACATGCATTGAAGAATCTTTACGTCTGATCTACTCGAAAGCAAACTAAATTCTGTGCCACTTAAACGACATATGATGAAAAATGATGGACATGCATGAACAGGAATATTTTATCTTGTGATTCTGTTAACAAATATAGTCAGCAGTTTGTCTTTTGGTTATGTTACGATAAGAATATATGCGTTTGTTTTTAAATTCTAGTTATTCTGAATAATGATATTAATGTAATATTTCACATCGTCATAAGTTCTCTGTTTATATCGCAAACGTGTGTTAACTCAACAAGAGTTTCGCATGCACCGCGTGATGGTTGCCCCAGCCGAGGTTGTACGTGCTGATGTATACACTTGCTACACTGAACCGTAGTATTGTCAGATTATTAGACCACGTGATGCTTGATTAAAATCGTGTTGCGCAGATCGCTTCACATAGTCATGGCTTCTGCTTGTTTGCCATCGTTAGATGAAGGCAATGAGTAGACCTTCATTGAGGATGGAATATCAAACAACGTTAAAAGTTGAATATTGATCACCTGCAGCAGGTACCATTCTTTGGAGATGATAATCAATTTGCCTACCGGAAGTAACGCTTTACAATTGATTCCGCTTTTATGTCTAACTCACAGAATGTTGAAAGAGCTTGACAGCAAAACATTAGCCGTCAAAGTTTGTTTTCTTTATCACAGGAACGCGTTCGGCTCTGACGGACCTACTCAAAAAACGAGTTATAACAGTCAAATTAATAAAATGATATATGGACACTTTTCCGATAGATCTCAATACTTTGAAATCAACAGGCTACGCTCTGTTTGTTCCCGACTGAGAAAGTGGTTCTTCGGGGGGCGATTTCATCTTCCTTCTTCTTATCAGCATACCTAGTTGCGTTTACACAGCCGCCCTCAACATTCACTTTGAAATACGCAAATGAAGAGTCATTGGATATGTAGTACCCAAAAACGACTCTTGAAATCTGCTCTCAGCTGCTTTATATGAAATTATAACATGGTCAGACGAGATATGCTTATCTTTAAATCCTGCAAAATGTACTGAACATGTGTTCAATAATCTGCGTGGTGAAAATCGCGAAGCAATTCCCATTGTTCTTACTTTATCGAATATTAATCCACAGGCACTAAGGATATTATTAGAATATTTATTATTATATTTGCACAATTTGATACAGATATAGTGCCGTTCAACATAAACAATGAGATGTACAAAGCGAGAAGGGGGGTACAAAGCGTTGTCATCGGCATCGTTGAACGTAGGCATGATACTACCCGGTTGCCTACACCGAAGTAGGGGAGATTTCGTTTAGGGGGTCCCCCCCCGAGCCTTTACCCACAAGGCAGTGGAGCGAGAGAGGTTCGCACCTATCGATGGCCGGTGACCGACGAAGCGGTTCATACGCCTTTTTCTGGGAATTTCCAGTTCGGAGCCCGATAACCCCGTTGATAGGTTGGTGACTTCAGTTTTTGCCTGTGCACCATACAATGTCCTGGGATAGGACAAGGGGCAGTGACTTTTGGAGCGGCGAGTCACATCCGCCGCGTCGTGATGTCATCATTGGATTTTTGTGGCTTTTTATAGGGAGAACGCTTGCCAGACGAAAACCCACCACACCCTCAGACACCACCGCCGAACCTTTCGCTGAGCTCGGAGAACCGAGCCCACCCAGCTGGCACAACGTGGAGGTATTTCGGCAAGCCAGCCGATTTACTTTACTTTTACTTTTGGGCGGCTGGCTCCACGGGTGGATTAGCCGGCTTCATTGATGTCTCGGATCGCACCAGCCCACGCACGTCGATCGGAGGCGAGATCGTTGCAGATCGTGATCCAGTCTCGTTCCCACCAGCGAACTCCGTAGACGGTACGCAGACCCATTGAGACATCATCATGAAGTTTCTGGGGGGTAGTGTACAAGTGATGTCCCCATCCCAATGCACCATGCAACAAGCCAGCCGATTGGTCAATTCAAAACCAAAGGGCTATTTGACGGGGTGTTATTTAATTATTGTTATCTTTTACTTGCAACTGTCGTTTCGTTTGCATATGTTTTGCCATATTAGCTCGTAGTCTCGACCTACTGCGCACGTGTTACCTTGGTTTGACTAATTTGCGGTATAGCAGATTCGATGCCTCTCATTGTATTTCTTTTCTATTCTGTTCTATTTTAAATAATCGAAAGCATATTTTAAATTTGATTTTGCTGATCTTATTGTTAGATCATCGATCACCTTTTTTGTTTTCAGCCCAGCAGGAATTTCTTTTTCCGAAGGTTTATGATTTCAAGATCGTGTTTACAATTTCAAGCCATCTTCTGCCGCTATTGCCTGTCTTCGACATTTGGTATCTTGAGCAAAAATCGCATTCTAGCTTCACGTGGGCTATCTTCTCATTCGAGAAACGTTGACAACATTACATTACATCACTCAGAAGAACCTAATCAATCGTCCGATGGAAGTTGTAGTCAATTCGGGCGGTTGGCTGCCGAAGGTGCGTTGTATTGTTACCAAACATTACAATCATTCACAAGAGTGTGTAATATTGATATTGAACTTCAATGCTTATCTGACTTTGAACGCTTTCAAAACGTGTCTGTATAAGTGAAGACGATAAGTTAGAAAATGAGCTGTATGTATGTACGTATGTATCCTGGGCAACGTGACAGCATCTTAGCCCACGTGCAGTCTCTGACTGTGCGGCACTTTGCATGGATCAGGCTTGTGCTTTCATACCATACCATACGTATGTATCCAGGCAAATTATCGCAAATTACCGTTGACCACCTGGGCTGAGGCAGGAACTGTGCTACCACCACGATTCATTCAACCGGCCCACAAACAAACTTGGCTTTTGCGCAAACCTGGCTACGCGCAGCTTTCAATCCCCCCGGATTATGGAAAGGTCAACCTGCGATTCATCTAATTACCCCCTCATATCTGTCTAGGCCTGGGCAACCTGACAGTATCTTAGCCCACGTGCAGTCTATGACTGTGCGGCTCTTTGCCTGGATCAGGCTTGTGCTTTCATACCATCATACCATACCGCACAATCATACTCTGCACGTGAGCTAAGATATAGCTGCTTCAAAAGCAACTACGTATATCTATCGCAATAGATCAACTTTCGTCAACCGATAAGTGTCCGCAGTAGGCCAGTGCTTTTCGTCAATCTCGTGATTATTCCCTATATACACGCAAATCTTCATGGAAACTCGATGGGTGATGCGGTCGAAACATACGCAGCCCCCAGCGTAATCGTTTTTCCTAATTCGCGTTTCACTATTACATAGTGTTGGCTGAGTATGGTATTAAAGTACAAGTCTGATCCAGGTAAAGTGCCGCAGAGTCTGAGACTGCACTTGGGCTAAGATACTGTTAGGTTTCCCATGCCTACACAGATATGAAAAAGGAAATAAAAATGGAAGTGATTCTTCAGCGTGTTTCAGCATGCAGCTCAATCAATTTAGCACTTTGTTAGCTGCACAGCACAGAAGTACTGCACGATTGCACACCCGTACAATCCGTGAGTAATCTTAGTACAGTTGTGCAATTTTTGCAGTATTTTTTTACCGCGCATGTAAACCGTGTCATCATCATCATCATGCAGCACAAGTCGGGAGCCAGACAAATTACCAAGTAATATGATGCAGGAAGGTTAGCAAAAGCTACACCCGCTACGCGAACACGCGAGATCTCGTCCTCGACAACCGCCATCAGAGATATAATTGCCACGGCAAACAAAGCTGTCGACCAATTCAAGATTGACATCACACATTTAGATTTGGAAGAGAGCCGCTCCAGTTCTGGGTATGTTTTACTCTTGTTAGGCGTATACTTTGAAGCTTTAAGTGCCAGGCGATCCATGGCTTGTTGCATTATATGAGGGTCATCTCTCAGAAGTGCACCGACGTGCAATCGTGCAGCACTTATGTGCCGTGCTGCTAGCATCCTGCTAAATTGATTAGCCGACGGTAGTGAGCTGCATGCTGAAACACGCTGGAGTTTCACTACAATTTCTATTTCCCCCCGCTTATCTGTCCAGGCACGGGCAACCTGACAGTATCTTAGCCCACGTGCGTGCTTTTCCTGGATCATGATTGTGCTTTCATGCCATACCATACCCAGAAATGCGATGTCATCCGCATACTCTAGATCGGTAGCTCTCTCACCCGGCAGAAGTTCAACACATGCGCTCACCAGACTATCTAATGCTTTCCTTAGGACATCGTCGATCGCGAAGTTGAAAAGGAACGGCGAGGTAGGGCAGCCGTGCCGCACCCCGCTGGATATATTGAACGAGGATGACAATTGTCTGTACCCTGCCCGAGGTTTGGCAATATAATGCTTTCAAGATCCAAACATACTTCCAAAGGTTGTAATAGCCGGGGGTGGCAGTGGGCATAAGCTCCCACTGTTTATAAAATGCTCCCATATGGCATGCGTCTCAAATAGCCTCTGACAACAAAGTCCAGCTTCTGGCCTGCACGAGTGGCTCCCCGAGCCCAGCGGAACTGCTTCTACCAACAGGAGAAGGGGCGAGGGCGAGTGACTGGCGCCTAAAAACCAGTTTGCTTAGGGCAGATGGAGCTCGTTAGCCTGGGAGGGCATTTCATCTAAGGGAAGGAAAACCCTGATTTTAAACCTCCGCTGCCTTGCGGATACTCAATCGCGGGAACGGCTTCGGGAGAAAACCCTGAGGAAAAATCTGGAACAGAGTTTGGTGGATGGTTAGTTGGTGCACACCAGCTCTTTCTGGCAACTCCCTGCTGCCTTGCAGGTTCCACTTGGTTGTGCGAAGGCTAGAGAAGCTGACTCGAACAAACGCCGATGGTTCTGGGGACGCCGCTTTGTACCAAATTCCCAAGAATCTTCACTGAAGCTGACTCATCCACCAGGAGGAGATAGTCGCACAAAGTAAGTAAGTAAAGTAAACATACTTCTCGGGCACTCCATTTCTCAGTAGATAGTTCCAAATACTTTCGCGATCGTTTGAATCGAATGCCGCTCGGATTTCAAAGAAAACCAGGTTAGTTGGTCGACGAAATGCGTCGAGTCGCTCCAGTAACTGACGGACCGTGAAGTTTTGACCTATAAACCCTCGACCGACACAAAACCCAGTTTGCTCCTCACGGATTTGCTCTTCCCGTTTGGTACTCAACCGATGAAGCAGGATTTTTATGATGGATCGTTAGGAGGGTGCCCTCCAAACAAGGATGGAGGCCAGTATTTTAGGAGCTATTAAAATGAGATCGATACCCCGATGATTTTCACAGGAATCGCGCCGCCCCTTCTTGGTAATCTGAACAATTACTGATTCTCTCCCAGTGATCGGAACACGTTCCTCCGTCCATATTTTGACGAACAGCGCTTGAAGTTTGCAAACCTACATCTTTGAACAATGACGGTACCAAGTCATCAGCACCTGATGCCCGGTGGCGCTTAAGGCTCTAGAGTATATTGTAAATCTCTGATTTAGTGGGGGCATCGAGAGAAATCGACCATTGCGTATAATATTCCATATCCTCGAAATCAGTGGGTGCCTCAAAATGTTCTACCCAAAGCTGCATGCGCCTGGCATGTTAAAACCTGGCGAACCATTTGCATCACGTATCAGCTCACTGATGCCTGGTCGCTCTCTTCCAGTAGTTCTAATGAGTTGAAACAATTTTCTTTAATTGCCTATAGCTGCCGCAGTTTCCATTTCCGTAGCCGTAGAATTCCAACAACTTTCCCTGTCGGTTCTCAAGCTGACATCCAGTTTATGTTTAAAAAGCCTTCGTGACTCATCATGTATGCTATCAACAGAAATCACTCGGTTTTCCAGACCGAAGTAGGGGTTGGCTTAGGGGGTCCCACCGGGAGCCTTTGGCTTAAAAGCCTCAACTTCAATCAATGGGTTGAGACTGAATTTGTCGGACCTCTATCCATCAACCTTCCTGGTGTGAGTAGCTCTGCTGGTACCAAAAGACCACCAATATTGCTAAACGGGTGATGAAGGTACACAAACCATCGCACCACGTGAATGGTCCAGTCTCAGCGCCAATAGTAGTACACTGCAGCGGAGATACGCTGGTGTTTCATAGCCGTTTTCTCTTATATCTATATAGGCGTCGACAACCTGACAGCTGTGCT
Source organism: Atriophallophorus winterbourni (assembly GCA_013407085.1). Lineage (NCBI taxonomy): Eukaryota > Metazoa > Platyhelminthes > Trematoda > Plagiorchiida > Microphallidae > Atriophallophorus > Atriophallophorus winterbourni. The sequence goes on from JACCGJ010017463.1 coordinate 6,737, forward strand.
GCGTTTGACCTGAATTCAGACTGCCGATTTCACACATACGTAATACAATCGGTAGACGTTAAAATAACAATCAAACTCTTTTCACGGCCTAACGTTAATAGCATGCAACATGTTTTAATTCTAGATTTAAAACATTGCATCTTATCTGTCGCCATTCCCAAACGTACAGGATAGACCCACACGTTGCATACGAAAGTAAATATTTTCATGTTCATGTTTTTTCGATTTGCAGAGGATGCTCAGGTGCCTCGTGTTCATCATTCATTACAAAATCGTCCAACTGATGACCGTAAAATAAGTGAAACTCTGTTATCCGAATCAGCGAAGGAGCTAGGTCTTCTGCGTGGCTTAAGCCGAAATCACGAGCACCCACAATACATTCGTGACAGTGAGCTATTAAAAAAGTACTGCTCTAACGGGAACGTGAAATCTGCATTATCTGTGAGTTTTATCCCACTTCGATGTTTCGGTTCCACTTAGCATCATTCTTTGTTTGAATTTAATCGTTTCTTCTGTTTTGTGTTTACACCTTATAGCGTTTCATTTTTAGATAGCATAGCTACTTGCGCTGCATTCTATGACTGTGTGGCACTTTGTCTGGATGAGCTTGTGATTTCAGACATACATAAATGCATACATACATGCATACATACATGCATACATACATACATGCATGCATACATACATATATACATACATACATACATACATACATACATACATACATACATACATACATACATACATACATACATACATACATCCATACATACATACATACATACATACATACATACATACATACATGCATACATACATACATACATACATACATACATACATACATACATACATACATACATGCATACATGCATACATACATACATACAAAGATAATCACATACATACATACATACATACATACATACATACATACATACATGCATACATACATACATGCATACATACATACATACATACATACAAAGATAATCACATACATACATACATACATACATACATACATACATACATACATACATACATACATACATACATACATACATACATACATCCACATACATACATACATGCATACATGCATGAAAACATAAGCCTGATTCAGGCAATGTACCGCACAGTTATTGACTCGACGATGGGTAAGCTACTGTCAGGTTGCACAGTCCTAGACAGATGTGAGAATAAAATATGCTAGAATAGAAATGACAGTGAAAATTTAGCATGCATCTCACTACCGTTGACTTATTAATTTAGTTATCAACACGGAAGTACTGCACGATTGCAAATCCGTGCTAGACACATACATACATACATAATTTAGCAAGCTTCTGCGAGTTTTCTTATGATTTATTGTAATCGGAAGTGAGTAGAAACTTTTTAATATATCTCTCCGGCTTGACATTCGTTCGCATGTTTGTATGTCAACCGACTTAGCCTTACTCCTTTGATTCAATTTTGGCTGGTTGGCTCTTCAAACTTATGAGTTTCAAGAGTTTGTGGCTTTGTTGTGTGATACTATTACACGTTGAGTACCTTTGCTGCCTGCCCCGAACGGAGATTACACCTTTATTAGATGTATTCCTTTTGAATTTGCCGTTCGCAACTTGATGGTTTTCACTATCAACCCATAGTATCGTGTAATTTTATTGTTCCCGTTCTGCGTACTCATTTTGGCAATGGTTCACAATGCTTGAATAGTTTTTAATGTCCTACTTTCTGTTAATTTAGTTCACTCCTCGTCTTGGAGCACTCGGGACATGTTATCTTATTATAATGCACCGACTATTTTTTTGCTGCTGCTGATACTCCATCTGCTCCGTAGTCTCTGACTATGCGGCACTTTGCCTGGATCAGGCTTGTGCTTTCATACCATACCATACTCTGATAGGGAATTTGCTTCCTCTGAAGTGATTAATTTCATTTTATTTCTGACAAGTGTTTTAGAACATATGGACAGCTTTTGCTGGTTCTGACGTGTACATTCAACTCCGTATTAGCTCATCATAATCAAAATACGCTGTTTTCTCGTTGTGTCTGAATTGCATGATATACTTAAATAACTATCTTTATGCTGTAAAATTGTGCGTCAGAATTCACATTATGCTGCAACATGGTTGAGATGCCATCTTGTTGCTCCATCCCATCTTCTGTGCTGTGCGGCTAACATCGTGCTGAATTGATTGGCCAGAGGTTTCGAGCGGCATGCTGAAACAGGCTGGAGTCTCACTATTATTTCCTGTTATTTTTTCTTCCTCATATCTGTTTAGGCCTGGGCAACCTGACAGTATGTTAGCTCGCGTGCAGTCTCTGACTGTGCGGCACTTTGCTTGGATCAGGGTTGTGCTTTCATACCATACCATACCTATCCCATCTTAACCCACGTCCATGACTGTGCGGCACTTTGCCTGAACCATTATTGTGATCTGACACATCCTACAACGATGCACAAAACTCTTGCTTCTCACGCAAAACTTTGCGACTTTTCCTACCTGATATTTTCACTTCCGCACGGGTGTGTAATCGAGTGTGATCGTTTCTAACTACGATGGTAACCATGCTGAATTTATTTACCACTGGTAATGATTTGCATGCGGAAACACTGTAGTCTCACTATCCTTTTTATACCTATCTAGACCAGAGGAAGATGGCACTGTTTCAACCTCCTTGCAGTGCAGGACTTTAAGGCACTTTGCCTCTGTCGTTTCATACACAATTTCACCTTAATATGTCGGGACATTAATGTAGAAACCATTATATTTTCCGCTAGACGAACCTATAAGTGCATGTCAACATATTAATCTTTGTGGAATCTAATAATGCAGCCCACTGTAGATTATGTGACATAAACTACTTTTTACATTTAATTAACGCTCATTTCCAGGTGTTTTTCGACACAATGTTGACGAAACATCGAGTCGTTCCATCAATTACCGATGCACACCGCTTGTTACGTGCTTTAACTGTGACGGGCGAAAGTGACATCGCCTTTTCAATCTATAAAAAGATCAGTCAGATCGGTGTAAAACCTTCGCAGGAGACGTATTCACGTCTTTTCCGGTAATTGATTAGTTTTTTGCGTTTTATTTAGTCTAGTCCCGACTGTTTGCTTACTTTTTTTGTCATACACACTTATACACTCAATACAACATGTTTAATCTGCAATAAATGCTGCTGTGACTGTCACACCCTTCATTTCTTCCAACTAATTCAAGGGCTATTTGCTTTGAAATTGATGGACCTAATGCGGACATCGTTTCGATGTTCAATGTAAAATGTTTCAATTAATTGATTTACATCAATTCTAAATTGTGATGAATAAACTCACGGATGAAAAACGCAGGCTGTTTAAGATAAATATGTTTTACCTTTTGCTATAAAACTGGGTTGAACGAAAAATGGCCTATTCGAACTACGTTCGTGTCGTAGACGCTGTTCAGTCATTTCATTGATCCGTATCATGACTGTCGGTGGTGTATATGAACTCACAAGAGTGTATCTGTATGTCATTTGCAATATTGTCAGGTTTCCCGTGCATCGACAGGTAGATAAATGGGTAATAACAGTAAGACAACAACATGTTTCCTCTCGCTGTTCAATACCAGTGGCATTGTTGCATTGTGACATTAGACAGTGGCATTTTTATATTTGTTTTGAGCTTAACCAGTGTATATATGTATGTATGAAATCTCTAGTGCCGCACAGTCAAACAATGCACATGCCAGGTTGCCATGGCCTAGAGAGATATAAGAAAGAAATAGCAACGGGGCTCCAATGTGTTCCCACATGCAGCTCCCTACCTTTGGCATATCAATTCAGCACAGTGTTAGCTGCACAGCACATAACTACTGCATGCTTGCACACCCGTGCCTAACCAAAACCGTTCGGAATAAGGAATTTTTGATAATCGTAAAACACATTTCTAGAAGTAGTAAACGTCAAGAAAGATGTACTGGTATACTATTTGAAGTGACATTTGCGTTTGCTCCTTTTCACCTCTGACTGTATGAAATGGTAATTTGGAATATGCATTTGTAGTGTATATGCCGAAGACTGCCTTGCTTGGTTTCGCAAAAACGAACATTTACTTCTTCAATCTAATCATCGTTCGGCCCCGCTCACTCGCCGCAAAAAGTAAGCGTTGTTACGGCGTTCTTGATTCTTGGATAGTTCTGAATAATCTTGCCCTTCCATTTCAGTGAATATTCCGTATTGTTTTTACCTCATCAATCTTGGTTAGCCATTGTGGTTGTCATGTATGAAAGCACACGCCTAGTCCAGGCAACGTACCGCACAGTCATAGATTCGTAAGCACAAAGAATAGGAAGATCGTATTGCAAGTCTCAATCTCTTCGACTCTCGTTACTGCCGTCTTAGAGGTGATTTGATTCTTATGTTGAAGATACTGCATACCCCCAACCACCCCCTAAATAAACTATTCACACGACTACCACCCAGAACCAGCCGGAGTCACGACTATGCAGTACTTATTCCCGACTCGAGACTAAACTGTCGAAGGTACTTTTATTCTGTATGTGTATGCTTTACCTGGAACTCCCTACCTTGTAATGTTGCACATTCACCCAACTTGGATATATTCAAATCGAATTTGGACAATTTCATGTTGACCAATCCAAACTTTGAACCTACATATTTTACGCCATAAAAGCTTTGAACTTTGAAACCAGTTTCTGTCCAATGGATTTTTACTTGATTCCTGAACTGCTCCGTAAGCAAACAAATCCCGTTTTTCTACCCATGTTATTCGTAATTCTCATATTATTCTGTGGTTTTTGTCAAGCTATATGCCTTTTAGAC
>JACCGJ010017465.1:0-15995 GCA_013407085.1 Atriophallophorus winterbourni
GCGGCTTTCAAAGATTGGTGTTGTGGTTAACCAGGATAAATGTCTTTTGGTGTCGCTTCCCACGTAATTTTAGGGCAACATGTCGGTCGAAACGGAACTGGCCCCTTGACCGATAAGCTCTCATCAATTAACGACTATCCATGTCCTACTTCACTTCCTTGCTTTAGTCAATTATTAGAGAATATTCATTCCGAATTGTGCTAACATATCTCTGATGACCGATTTGTTAAACGAAAATAAGCGTCAATTTAAAATGAATGCTGATGCTTTTGAATCATGTCAACGATTGAAGACCGCATTGAATGAAGCATCTACAATTTCCAACATCTCTAGGAATCCTCATGCTTCAATTTCGCTTGCCACGGATGCATCCCAAGCGCAGTTGGAGCTGCCCTACAGCAAATTATTGACGTATTTGCTAAACCGATTAAATTCTTTTCCCGTCGCCTTCAACCCGCCTAGACAGGTTACAGCACATTTGGTCGTTAATTGTTAGCTATATACTTTTCTGTTCACCGTTTTCGACATTTGCTCGAAGGCCGCAATTTCATTGGTTGGACATGTATACACGAAGGATTCGTGACTCTCGTCGCGCTCACCAATTTGTAGTACACGAAGTATTCGTGAATCACACGAAGGATTCGTGAATCACGTCGGGCTCACCAATTTGTAGTATACGAAGGATTCGTGAATCACGTCGGGCTCACCAATTTGTAGTACACGAAGGATTCGTGTATCACGTCGGCTCACCATTTTGTAGTTGACCAGATTACTGCAATTACGTCCAACTAGAGTAGGAGAATAAGCAGGTTGATTGGAAAATATATAGCGGTAGCCACAACGTGTACAGAGCGGTCACGATGCACGCACGAACGGGAGTTCAAATTGTCAAGGTCAATGTTTTGATGAGGAAAAATTAGCGGTGTTATAGACCGACCCCAAAACTATGAAATTTGCCCTCTCTGCTGAAGTTGATAGATATTCACCCTGAAAGATACGTCAACTTGACTATATTTCGCAATTTACGAGTGATATATGTTATATATCTGCTTTATCGAACACAGTTGCTGATGCATTTTCTCGCATGCAACTCAGTCGATCGAATTTCGCTTTCAAGCATTAGGCAGATTCTCAGCAATATGACAGTGACTTACAGCAATATCAATCTACCTCATCCCTAAGAGTTCAACCTGTCTCTATTCCCTTTACAGTGAGTTTACTAATCTTCTAGGTGCTAATCACATAAAAACAACATCTTATAATTCTTGCGGTAACGGACTTATTGAACTGTTCCATCAACAGCTGAAAGCTGAACTTATGTCACATGGTAATAGGGAAAACTAGGCAGATAACCTGCCATTGGCCTTTCTTAGTATACGTGCTACTGTCAAAAAAGATCTCCGTTGTTCCGCGGCAGATTTAGTTTACGGCACACCACTCAGCTTCCGTGGTGAATTGCTCGCACCCCATGACGTGGCAGCAGACATTACTGTTCCCAACTATATAAATCCTTCACGATCCTTCATGCTTCAATTGCGTGCCACTTCCATTTGCACTTACACTGGTAATGTATGTTTGCAAGTGATTTATATTCATGTGCTTTTGTTTATATTAGAAATGATCAAACGCGCAAACCCTTGCAAGCCCCATACACTAGACCCTTCACAGTCATTAGCCGCTGTGCCAAATATTTCGTCATCTAGCGAAATTTTGCTCAAGATACGATTACTGTGGATAGCTTGAAGGCAGCTTTTGTTGAACCATTGTGCGACGAACGTTCATACCAGAAGTTGTACACTCGATGTTGACAATTTTCCTTTAACCCACTCCTATTGTTCCCAGTGTGCCGCAGTCAACCTAATCACCCTCAACCATGTGAGAAATCTCTCTCTCATCTTGTGGCTCGCCTTCTCCAATTCAAAAGCTGAATCGGGTCGTAGAGTCAGGTGGACTGCTAATCTTGCAGACTACGCGGATTACCATTTGCCGTTTCGAGCGTTTCACTCTTGTCTAACTCTCTAGGGAGGGTGTACTATGGTGTTTTCATCATTGTATATTATATTTTATTAATCTTACATATTTTGGCATTGTTTGGTTATAATGCATACACGTAAATTGTTAAACAATTATGAATACGTTATTCACGTCGCTCAAGTGTTCGTTTTGTGACAGTCTATCATGTGTGATAGTTTGGATCTGAATGGCCGTCCGTGTGTTACGTGAGAAAGTGTGGCCATTTGTACAATAATCGCAATGCGTACCCTGTTAGTGATGAAATCCCCACTGGATCAACCGCTGCACTGTCAATCATCTGGATTTTGGTTATTGTTTACAGAAACTGACACAGATGCGGTCTTGTGGTACTCATCAGCGCACCCCCAAAAGTATTCAATTCAGTTGCGAAATCGCTGTTCTACAAATTTGAACATTTGTGCAGCGATGCTACCGATAAAAAGCGAGCCCATCAAGAAGTTGGTGACTTGGTGATCATGGTTACCCTAAGAGCCTAATTAAACGCCAACTGAAACGGGTTAAATACCCAGCGCCCAAAACGGAAAAAGTTTGGCGTGCAACAGTTTCTATACCTTACGCTAATGAAGTGTCACAGGAGATAAGTCGAATCTTGAATAACGCAAGTATATGAGTAACGTATAAAAGGGGTAGAACACTCCTATCCTTATTAACGCATCTCAAGGATAAAACACCTTCAGGCTGCGCGACGAATTGCGTATATAAAATCAACTGCAAGGTTTGCTCGGGAGTATATATCGGGCATACATCCAGAGAACTTAGTACTAGTTTAAGTGAACACAAAAATCGAATTGGTAAGCAACCACACAACTCCAGTGAATATCAATCACTGATAAGAGATTCAGCACTAGCTGAACACGTGCTGGACACAGGTTACAGCGTTGATCTTGACAACATAAAAGTGATAAGGCGGGGAATAAAACCATACATTGAAAGACTTCACGCTGAGGCGGTTGAGATAACAAAGGCCGGTAAGAATCCAGTCAATAAGGTGGATGGGGCTGATATCTCCACAATCTGGCGTCCGGTTCTGCAGCGGATAAACATTAACATGCGTGACCCCTAGTGTCCGCACCGAGCTAATCGGTCAGCAGATGTCATTCACATCTGCCAAGACCAAAATAATTGAGAGATTATACGACAAGTAGGGGTGGTGGTGCGTCAGTTGATATTGATCGCCCCTGTCTCTCTTAACGAAAGCATAACCCACCATGGGCTGTGCATTTCTTAACTAGCTTAGGATTGGTCAGGTGAATGAAATTTAAGCTTGATCTCTGTTCGTACTGTCACCGTTGGTCTGACGAAGCTTCTGAGTCAGAATCGAAAAGTTACCAATAATCTACTCTCACCGGTTCATTACAAAATGTCTTTTTTCATGATTATGATTCCCCGATCGGTCACCAACATTTTCCATTACATTGGTGTTCCAGTCTATTTGGTACAATAATCACAAGGCGTACGCTGTTAGTGGTGAACTCTCCGCTGGATCAACCGCTACATTGCCTATCATCTGAATTTTATTATTGCTAACAGGAACTGAACTAATTTGTGTTGTGCATCTTATAAGAATGAAATTGGATTTTAATGTTGAGAACATGAGACCACATTTGTTTTCCCTCAATCTGCAAGTGAAGCTGAAGCGTTGTTAAGTCTTGCTTTGTTTTGCTTTATTAGAAGGTCATCGGCGAATAAGAAGATTTTACTATAGGAATTGACATTATATACGTCATTTAAGGATAAACGATTAACAGGCCCAAGTCACTACCTTGTCTTAATGCAATTGTAATCAGCAGCATGCGTGATCGGTTACCGTTGACTTCAACAAAGTACACGTGAACAGTAAGAAAAAAGTTAACAAGTAGTCACGATTACCTCCTATGCCATGTTTTTTCGGTGCGAATTGCATTAGCAAGTGCAAACAAGCCCAGCATGGAGAGGGCTTGGAATGTACTGGTTGGCACGTAATCGACTTACAAATCAGATTGAAGCGACAACCGGGATAGACATCATTGAGGATCAGTATTGTGGTTGTTTCTTTTGAATAAATAAGATTTCAATTCAATTCAATTCAATTTAATGGTCTAAAAATCATATAGCTTTATAAAAACCATAGAATAATATGGGAATTACGAATAACATAAGTACACAAAACCGGATTTATTTGCTTACTGAGCAGTTCAGGAATCAGGTAAAAATGCATAGGGCAGAAACTGTTCTCGAACGGTTGGATGGCACATGTCAATCCATGGGGTCACGATGTATAGTTTACTCAATGCATGGGTTCAAAGTTCAAAGCTGTAATGGTGTAGAATATATAGGTTCAATGTTTGGATTGGTCGACATGAATTTGTTCAAGTTCGATTTGAATATATCCAAGTTGGGTGAATGTGCAATATTACAGGGTAGGTAGTTCCAGGTAAAACATACACGTGCAGAATAAAAATACCTTCGACCATTTAGTGTCGATTCGGTAATAAGAGCTGTGTAGTCATGACTCCGACTAGTTCGCAATGGTAGTCGTGTGAATAGTTTATTCAGGGGGTGGTTGGAGGTATGCAATATATTGCACATAATAATCAAATCACCTCTAAGACGACGGTAGCGAGAGTTGAAGAGATTGAGACTTGTAATACGATCTTCGTATTGTTTGTGCTTTAAACCACATACGAGCTTGGTGGTCCGATGATATATTCTCTGCAAGATGCTGATATATTTCTTTATCCCGGGTGACCAAGCCTTAACCGCATACTCCATGATTGGCCTCAAGTACCAATTAATTATCCGATGAACAGTTTGCTTCGTGAAACTCCCGAACACGCGTTTTAGCAGAAGCAGTACTCTTGACGTCTTTTCATATACAGCTGTGGCATTGTGTGATGGTTTCAAAGTGCTGCTCACCCACACACCAAAGGCCTTTTCCTTATCAGCGATTTCTTTTTCTTTGGCTAATCGGTTCATCTTGTGTTGTGGGATTCGTGGGTGAACGCGATTAGCGTTGGACATGTTGACCTCATGTTGGATTCGAGACACCATCGATCTGCGTGCGTGCAACGAGGTGGACAACGTGGTTAATGTTGGATCGATGAGAGTGAAATGTGATAATTGGCTAGATGTTCGCCACCAACCGATTGTTGACCTGAAATAAACTGGCGCAACTTTTTGCGGCTTTTCTCAGCCCCACCCGCTACAATGTCATTTAAGTTTCGAAAATAGGAATTTATGATGAAAAGGATCAAAGGCTTCATTTGTAGCTGTGAAAACAACAACGACTACCATAAATCGATTGGAATAAGTTTGGGGCCGATCGTGTATTCATAATGTAAAGAAATTTGAGTGCAATCGGTTAGAGCAGTTTATGGGTGACGTTTCACTTCTGACACAGTAGCTTCGTCAGGCCAAGGGTGACAGTCAGGACAGGGAATATGAATAAGTAGTAGTCAACCCCCACTACTGATTTGACCTTACCGCTAAACTGCCTATAGTACGCGTACACTGTATCACGTCTCGTGGGAATGACCAGGATCAGTTTTTTTCTAGATTCAAGATTTTATGGTTGAAAAAGCAATTACTTTACATTAACCATGCAGTTGAACTATAGGTACAAGTGTATATGTGTATATGTGTGTAGAAAAATTTTAAAATCATAATAATTCTGGTAACGATAGAACATAAATAGTTCGGGGCATAATTTGGATTGGCTCTCAGGAAATCGTCCAGATTTAATTTAAATATAGAAAAAGTGTTTGAGCTTACCAAATTGGCTGGCAGGGAATTCCAAGCGAAACAAATACGCACAGAATAAAAATACCTGCGGCAGTTCTGATTGGAGTGGGGTATTTCCAACTTGCCGTTGTGACCGCGGTTGTTACTGGATGTTCGTCGGTGAAATAGTATATCCAAAGAGTGGGAAACACTGTTAAGGATTTTGAATGTAAGGAGGAGGTCGGCTCGCAGTCTCCTTTGTGCAAGTGTCGTCAGCTTCAGTTTACTTAGTCGGTCAGCAAATGGTAGGTTTTCGAGCCCAATGACCAACTTTGAGGCTCTGTGATATATGCGATCCAATAGTGAAATGTCTTTTTGAAGCCATGGGGTCCATGCTTGTGAAGCGTAATCAATAAGCGGGTGTATGTACGTGTTCATCATCAGAGAAAAACAGCTCTGGGAAAAACGTCCGAATATCCGCCTTAACACACCGAGCATCCGAGACGCGCGTTTGTAAACGGCTTCGCATTGTAGACCATTTTTCAGGCTACCGCAAATCCAGACACCCAGGTCTTTTTCTTGTTTGGTGTACTCCAGGATATTGTTGCCAAGCTTGTATGAATGAGAAAAGCTTAGCACACGACCAATGTGCATGACTTGAGAATTCTGCATGTTTAGCGGTAGGTTATTTTCAGATAACCACATTTGCACAGCATCCAAGTCACTTTGAAGCACACTGCAATCCTCGGCAGTGCTGATTTTTTTCCATATTTTTATGTCATCTGCGAACAGAACCATCTTACTGCCGCGTGGTGTTGGCAGGTCATTCATATAAATCAGAAACAGTATCGGTCCAAGCACGGATCCCTGTGGAACACCGCTAGTGACGTCGATTTCCTTCGATAGTATACCGTCAACTCGAACCCGTATATGTCTTTTGCTGAGATAGTCTCGCAACAAGTCATACAGTCCTTCAGCAATACCGTGTTTCTTTAGCTTGCTCAGCAGTAAGTTGTGATCAACTCTGTCAAAAGCTTTAGAAATGTCTAAGTAGCATGCATGAATACTGCCTCCAGCGTCCACTACACTAGTCCAGTCGTCCAAACATGTCAGCAAATTAGTTAGACAAGAGCGGTTTCTGCGAAATCCGTGTTGGGCAATTGTCAAGAGTCCGTTCGATTCCAGGTGGCGCACTACCTCTGCAGTGATTATGCGTTCAAAAACCTTTGAAACCGAAGACAGCAATGTCACAGGCCTGTATATTTTTACTTCAGAACGGCATCCACTTTTGTGAATTGGTGTAATTAGTCCCAGCTTCCAATCAATTGGTACCATTCCAACTTGAAGCGATTCGTTAAACAGACGAGATAAAAGTTCCGGGAACTGCGCATGACAGCTTTTGAGGAGCTTCGGTGAAATTTCGTCTGGTCCCGGAGATTTCTTTGCGTTTAACTTTCTTAAGTGCTGCGCAACCACCATCAGAGTAATTAATATTTCACTCAGAGTGGGACGATCATGACGAATGCTTGGTTCCTGTTCGTGCTCTGTGGATTTCGGTGCAAATACTCCAGCATAAAAGTCTGCTAACAAATCAGCGGTTTGTTCAACGGATTCAGTGAAGCCGGATGAAGTTCTTAGTTGTCGATTTTCCTACTAGTGTGTATCCACGTCAATCTAATACAAGTGAACACGGTCGAAGTCAGTTGACACAGCTGCCCACTTGCGTAAATCTACATCCCTAACGGGGCTTAGGTTGAGCTATGTTTGAAGAAAAACAAAAATCTAATCAACTAGTAGATATAAGGTGAATAACAACTATTTATCTTCGTATCAGTACCGAGCGCCAGATTGTGGAGATTTCTGCACCATCCACCTTATTGACCGCCAGTCGAATATGGGTTGGTAATTTCGACCACCTCCACGTGTATACTTCATGGCGGGATATATTTTCGATAATATCATCTATACGAGGCTGAAGATTAGCATCAATGTCGGTGAACCGCTTATTGTCTTGGCTGCAATCAATCACCATGCGCTTCATTGACGTTTTTTTGTGCCTACGAGCACTTGGGTGCGCCAAGGAGACTTGGATGGTTCAATTATACCATCAGAAACTAATTTGTTTAATTCATATTTGATAAATAATCCATCCGCGTGACTATACCTCCGTGATTTTATTCGTATTGATTGGCATGCTGGCAATAAATGCGAGAACAACGTAGGCGTATGCAGACTAGCTGTCGTGAGGCCATACAGGTGATTTCAATGAAAAGAGAGTAGAACGCTTTCATGATGTTTTAAGAAATCCTGTCCCAGAAGGATATCAGTGCAAAAGTATAGTAGTATGGAAAGTTTGACATCGTTATACATAATTCCCTTATGTGATAAAGAAAGAAAACCGTGTCTACTGTATGGCTTCGTAATTGTGTAGAAGGTAAAACAATTTTGCTATGTGATTGATGTGTGGGAAATTGATGCCTCTGCACAATTGGTTATCAAACAAAACATTCTGAACTTCCAGTGCCGATCAATACATCAAAATTCATACAGTTTACAATGACTTTAGCTATTGCTTTTGAGAGACAAGCTGGACAAGCAGTGGTGATGATAAAGGATGCTACAAATGGTGAGGCAGATGTAGCAAGTTTCTCAGATTGAGCAGTACGGCATACTGAGCGAAAACGTCCCGTTTTTCAACAAGCCTTGCAGATTGCATCACGAGCAGGACACTTGTGACGAGAATTTCTATTTTATCCACAAAAGTAACAATAGCCCAGGAGATTTCGGTTGACATTGGTCCAAGTTTTATCTGGAAATGATTCTATCGTTATGTCTGGATGGCTGAGTTTCTTTTTGTATAGTATTGCAAGGAATGTCTTTGATGGATGAGGAATACGAAAGAGATTGCTTCTCAACCATGTTTAAAAACTTAGACAAGAAAACTTCTTTTTGAGTTTGCACATACTGATATATTTCTTAGACATTCTTTTAATAAAAGCACCACTTATGGCTCCGTCTTGATGCTCGAATGCGCTTACAGATTTTAAATTGCAATCTCGTGAGACCGAGCGAAGTCGCTGCAAAAGCTGGTCGAGGTTTTCGCTTGAAACTTGCTTACAAGTAGTCAATAAATGACGTGTAAACCGTTCGTTTTTACATGTACGTCGGTTGACAGCAGAGTAGAAATGGCTGATTCGTATTAAGTGCAATTATAAACGAGTTTCTACACAGACGTTGAAAGGAAATCAATGAGCGTCATTTGTTAGTCTGGTTTATGTGAGTCTACGGCATCAAGGAAGTTTGTGAATGTATAGAACCAATGCTTTCAGGAAACTGCAGCATCAGTAGCATATTGGGTATTTTGAAGACATTTAGGGCGAATAACCTGATCAATTTCTAGAAGACTAAATTGTTATGAATATTGATAAAAGCTTCGATTGTCAGAATCTCCCAAGCAGAAGACTTGAGAATTAGGATTTAATCTTCTAGAAATTGTGGTACGCAATCTGAAATAGAAAATGATAACAGTATGAAGTGGAATAGTAATTCAGTTGGTTATGGAAAACAGGACCAGCAAAATATCATCAAATAATCTTGATAGAATTGCTATGTGTTTAATTCTGTGATAATATATTACCGTATATTTCAAAACAAATTTATGTCTTGATGAAACAACAGAATGTTATTATTCTGAAAGAAACACTAAAGATTAAATTTAAGTATTGAATAATTTCGTAAGAAGAAAAGGCTCATTTGCATGCATCTCCATCACACAAGCACACCCACCCCACGACCGGTTTCGTGCTGTTTGCACTCATCCGGTAGGGACAGCAGGATAAGGATCCACATGCGCTTGAAACAGTAGAAAATGGTAAACAAGTTGCGCTTGTATGCCACTGTTGCATAAGGCTGGTACGGCCATGCTGTTCGATCGCATGAGCTCACACTCATATAGACTGGGTTTGAACCCATGACCATGAAAAAACTCATTTGCATGCATCTCTATCACACATACCATGTTGTGTTGGTTCAAACCCATTCTACATGAGTGTGAGCTCATCTGATTGAACAGGTTGATCGTACCAACCTTATCAAACGGTGGCATACAAGCGCAACATGTTCATAAGAAGAAGTTTGAAATCATCATCACCCATTTTACAAATAGCTGGAGGCTAATGTTACGTTTCTGTTTCAGAGATAATGTATGTCTTCATCATTTCATAAAACGTGGACATATTTCAGTTATTTTATCACAGAAACCATGCTCCTTTATGTGGAGGCATTTTATGGTGCTCTTTTTAATAAAAGATTAGACGATTTAATCGGTGTTAGCTTACACTGTATCTGATGGGAATACCTGATATGGAGATCAAATCAGTTGGACGACCACAACAGATGTTGCTGGCTCCTTCTCGACTGGTTGGACATATGACGCTACTTAAATGTGCAGGTCGGGTGAATCATTCATTAAGGTATATCGCCGAGTCGGTTCAAATGGCGGCGTAGCTCAGGCAATAAGGCTGTGAGACTACAATGGGGATGGCCTGGGTACGAATCTAAACCGAGACAGGGTATGCCACTGCGCTAAGCTCAAATAAGAGCGAAACTCGAGTCGTGCTTCCAATGTGGACCGTTGTGTAAACTTTGTGAACTTTCGAAGATTGGTACTGATGAGTATAGCAAAAATGAAAAGAAGGAACGCTCCTATCAGTCGGTACCCCGTATCATGAACAACTATCTGAGACCAGCGATGGAGTACGCCGTTCAGGCTTGGTCACCCTGGATTCAGAAAGACATCAATCTTCTGCAGCGTATTTACCACCGAACCACAAAGCTTGTACCCGGACTAGCTGTTAAGCCATATGAAGAACGTTTGAGGAGTCTCAATCTTTTCGACTTTCGCTGTCGTCGACTAAGAGGTGACCTCATACTGATGTACAATATTATGCACGTCCCTACCCATCCCTTGTCCAAACTTTTCACACGCTCGCCACCCCGTGCCAGTCGGAAACATGAACTTTCAGTGCTTATTCCCACTTCAAGACTGAACTGTCGAAGATATTCGTATGCTGTACGTGTAAGTTTCACATGGAACACCCTCCCCTCCACTGTTACACACTCAGCCAACCTGGATATTTTTAAAGCTAATTTGGACAAACCCTTGAGAGACAACCCAAACTTTGATACGATTTACACTACATGAGTTTTCCTGTTCTTCTTTTTTATTGTATATACCTCATAACTCCATCCTATGGTTATTGTTAAGCTAAATGCTTTTTAGACAATTACAACTTTGAATCACTTAGAATCACTTTGAATGTTGCTTTTTGGACTCCAAGGACTATAAGATACATTTTACACCGATTTATCCAGATTGGTTTTTGGGCTCTAGTCAGCCCTTGAAGATATCTATACTTCTTGGAGTGGTACTGATATAGTACAATTTTTGGTAGTCGCAGAAGTTTTGTTGGAAGTGTGAATATGCTCATTTTAATTTTTCCTCAAATAAGTACGCTATCATTTTCTATATCTGGTCATGTAACCGGCTATGCGATTCATTCAAACGAACACAATATATGGTTATATTACCAACTCAGTGGGAAACAACCGTCATTACACTATTTTCAAAAATCAAAATTTTCCAGTATTATCCCAACGTTAACTACGGTTGTTACATTGCTTGAACCGGTTTCAATGCGGACGTATTTTTGTTGCTATGACAATTTTGATCATATTTTCGTAGCATCTGCTCCAATTTATACCACTTAAATAATTCCGTGTACCACTAGACGACATCTATAGAATTTCAAACTTTTCGATCCTACAAGTCGACTTACAACAAAGTTACCCGTTTGAAGAGAAAGACCAAATAGTTCACGCGCAAAGTTTTCACTAGCACCAACTATCCTACGGATTTTGCTATCATTGCAAAGACAATATTGAGCTACAAGTTTCCATACCTAATTTCGTGTTCTATCTTCTGTAGATCACGCGTTATCGCGGATTAATTGTTCACTGCCGAAATCTCGCCACCGAACCCAGTGAAATCACTCAATCGGCAAAACACCCATTGTCGATCAGACGGCAAGCCCTATGCAACCCACAAACATGTGTAATCGTGTCACGAGATCCACTGCCAAGACAAAGAAAAAAAACGATCCAGCTGTGACCGTGAGAATTAATCATGCAACGGCGACGCTGAATCGTTTATTTGATCCGGTAAGCGTTGATGCAGTTTCAGTTAAATGTGATGTGATGTGATGTTAAAGCACAAGCCTGATCCAGGTAAAATTCCGCAAAGTCAAAGACTGCACGTAGGCTAAGATACTGTTAGGTTGCCCAGGCCAAAACAGAAGAAAACAGAAAGAAATAGAAAGAAAACAATAAAAGTACTTTCTGTGAGTCCCACCAACACGCATCATATGATAAGAATTTCATTGACGTGTGACGCTTGTAAACGATGAGAAACACAAATCAGTTTGATATGTTAATACCAGCTGTAGACATTCCAATAAAGACGTCTGCACAACAGTAAAGAATTGACTGTAGGTAAAGAGCATAATGAAATGGAGAGTAGTCTGGAATACCAGTTTGCAAAAATCAGAAATTCAATTGAGCTATTGAACATACTGATAACAGAAGATCCAAAACATTCAAATTCATCTTTAGACAACACTGGAGCCCCTAAATATTCCGAAATATTGCTACAAGACACCAAGGAGTTAGATACAACCGAGTCAAGACTCACCGTACTGGTGAGGAGAAATGTATTCTTATCTTTCCAGCATCATTCATTACGTGGTGCTTCCTTTATACAAACCGGATAATCCCTTGGCATAGCGATCGTCGAGGATATCTTAATCACAATAATAATAAACGCTTTGGCAGTGGTGGTTGCTTCTCTGCAGCTTTCCACCGAAAGAAATTCTGGACGCTCAATTGGCTCGTTCGTCACTTACTGTCCTGTGCAACTGAACTGAACTGAACTGAACTGAAGCCATCCTTCCCAAGTGTTGTGTCTGAGAAACCAGCTTCAAAGGAGCTAATATACTCTATAAAGCACGGAAAGACTTTAAGCGTAATCTGCATCAATTACTAGGTCAGAAATCACGCTCTTTCATGCAAGTCAAAAAACACCTTGAGAATTGGTTAAATATTTGCAATCAAATTGGCTTAGATGGTATACACCCGGCGTCAATAACTTGACTCGCTCATAAACCGAAGTCCCTGAATCAAGACAAACCACGTTTGCTTAGGATCACTTTTACCAACGAAAGGAACATGGAAAATGTCCAACTCAATTCGTGTTTGCTCCGAGCACAAATTGACTCACACCACCGTATATATGCTGATGTAACTTGGTGGTAAAGACAACGAACACCGAATTGTCGGGATCAAGATGCATCAAAGAGTATTATTCCGCTCGACGTTTCTGAAATTACAGAATAAACAACAGTTCATGAAAGAAAAAAGCACGATCCTAAACAGTGGTCATTTATCGGCTCCTTAAATTCTGTAGTCGTCGAAACATACTGAAAGCCTTGCTCGCCGAACTATCAAAGAAAATGCTCAAATCCTCACAAGATTATATTTTTTGTCAAGTAGTATGCAGATGCTGTGCGATCCGAACTAAGACTATACACAAAGAGATTACCTGATAACGTTAGATTATGCAGTCCCAGAGTCGTTGATGTTGTCAGATTGCAGGGTTCCATTACAAAATCATCCGAGACTGACACAAAGTCGCCAGCGTAAATACCTCAATTTGTTTCGAAAAACGACAAAAGTCCGACGTCGACAGCGTCAGACCAATAAATACTGTTTCTGACTCGTTGTTACATGCTAAAAGCTCAATAAATTATCTCAAAGTTTCACAAAGTTTGTTTAATAAATTGACTGAACTAACCGAGCTGTGCAAACGATACTCACCAGACCTAGTCACTATCCCAACCTCGAATCAGAAGATACCGTCTGGTGTAGCCTTACACAGGAGTTACAGAACGACTTCATTATTGACATAATATATCGCCCTCCGTCTTTGACGGATGCTCAAAACGACAGGTTTTTAGAGGCTCTACACTAAGCCAGATAGATGCAAAGCTCCCAATTACTAGTAATTGAGGACTTTAACCTTAGTCATCTTTTTAACAAATCGAATCATCCTCTACACACACCTGGTTATAAATTCCGTGAGCTAATCAACATGATTCCACTGCATAACCATGTGTCCCACTTTACTCACAAAAGAGGATCGGCGTTACCGTTTGTTTCAGATTTAATCCTTACTTACGAGACAACAGCAGTTGAGGATGTTCACAACATTGGTCCCCTCCGTCGGAGTGGTCATCTTGTGTTAGGCTTTAAATATATATGCAGCGCTAGCCGAGTATCTAAGTCCGCAAAAGTATTTAGAAGGATCGACTACGTGAGTTTACGTTACGCGCTTGGGTTAGTAATTTGGCAAGTGCATGATTATCACAAGACGGAAACACATTGCACCGCACTCACAGAAAGAATGCAGTCAAACATATTTCAAAATTCGCGATTGGTTGATAAACGACGGGTAAACAACTTTTGCTTTAAGCTTCGCAGTCGCACAAAAAGGTGGAACTCAGCTTGGGTTCAACAAAGAAAAACCAGGACCGATGATTCCTAGAATCAATTTTGCAGAATTCGTAACAAAGTAAACACTCTCATCAAGCAAGACTACCATCACTTTCTATCTTTGAAAATGGTAGGGAATCCTAAATTGCTATATCGGATTGTCAAAGCTCGATCGACCGTGAAACCAGGGGTGTTTCATGTACTTACTGGCGATGCATTAATGATCTCAGCAAAGAAAATAGCCGATGCTCTCGCTCAATTTTATGCTAGAGTATTTAGTCCGTTAGAAATGAGATAGACTTAACTGCCGACATCAACGGTGCCGCAACAGCTGACTGAGATTAAGATCAACTCAGCGATTATACAACGACATTTGAGTCAAATGAACCCTAGGAAATCTCCAGGAGCGGACGGAATCACTCTGACTATACTGAACTCCTGTGACCAGCAGCTGTGTGAACCGTTAATTAAATTGTTTAAACATTCTCTAACGGAAGGAGTGGTGCCAACAGAATGGTAGAAAGGGGTAATTTCACCTATCTACAAAGGTGGTCGACGTTCCGATCCTGCAAATAAAGTCCTGCCACCCTACACCCTGTGATGTTAGAAGTTCTAGAGCGTATAATGACGGAAAATATAGTTCATCACTTGGAATCCCATAGTATGCTATCTGTAGCGCAGCATGGTTTTCGTAAAACTCGCTCATGCTTTACAAACTTGTTGACGGTGTTAAACGCCTGAACTCAAGCGGTTGACGAATAAGCTAGCATCCGCGCTTGCTATCTGGATAGGTCTAAAGCTTTTGACCGAGTGGATCACATTCCACTACTACAAAAGTTGAAGCAGATGGGTATCAGCGGACAGCTACTCGTATGGCTAGTAAGTTACCTCAGTGGGCGATCTTTTGAATCAACGGGGTACAATCACAGGTTATTGATGACTCTAGTGGCGTACCGCTACTCGGGTCAGTACTTTTCTTGGTTTACATCAACGACCTACCAGAGACGCTTTCATGCAAGGTGCTCTCATGTTGATGATATTAATCTTCGGATGTGGGTAAATCATCTGCGGACAGTGCGCCGCTGCAACGTGAGCTAGATGCTCTCCGTAAATGGTCGGTATGGAATAAGTTGCCATTCAATTTTCGTTTACATCATTGCGGCTGTCTTTTAGGGACCGAACCGCACAAAATACTGACCTGGCTAATCGTACAAGCATTATAGATTTACATTATTCAAGATATCAAATGAACGTCACTAGGTGTTCAACAAAAAAATTGTGAACATGATCAAGCTCCGATGTTCGTATCCGCACAGATACACTCTGATGTATGATCACGTTCGCTCACCGGTTTTAGTTCAAATAAGCAGAAATTAAGCAGTGCCTTGACTCCGACGACACCAAGTTAAATATTGGTTCGACCAAATTGATTAGTTTCCAACTGAGATGAACCTAGTTGAGTATGGCTTCGAATGGGACAAAAACCAAGTTAGCTACTGTAACGTCCAAAACGCGTAGACTATCCGTTTCTTAGTTCAAGAAATTCAGAAAAACGATTCGGATATACTACTTACTGAACTTGACAGTTACGATAACATGAATACAAGCCTCAACTGTACTTAATCGTAACAGCGAAACAAATGAAGCCAAAATTACTC
>JACCGJ010017467.1:0-10416 GCA_013407085.1 Atriophallophorus winterbourni
AAGGATGCGCTACAAGAGATACGATTACTAGAATACACGTTTTTGGAAAAGAAGATTCTCTGATGAGCTCCGACTGAATGGAGTTGGATTTGCTTGTGAAACAGCCTACTAAAAGCAGCAAAATCGAGCGGCAACGGGAGCGAACAGATTTCAACTCTAAATCTGAAGTGCATAACTGGTACTATTACGTTGGTCAACTTTTATGTACCGACGCTCTCTTCGACGCATGCTGAAGAAACGCATATTA
This sequence comes from Atriophallophorus winterbourni, assembly GCA_013407085.1. Lineage (NCBI taxonomy): Eukaryota > Metazoa > Platyhelminthes > Trematoda > Plagiorchiida > Microphallidae > Atriophallophorus > Atriophallophorus winterbourni. The sequence continues at coordinate 248 of JACCGJ010017467.1, forward strand.
TCATATCTTCAAAACAGTCATCAAGAACATGCCACACAAAACTGTGAAGTGGTATTAGGAGATTTTAATGCCAGCGTTAGTGCAGATCACGAGTCTCGGCAAAACTGTTTCTGTAAGGTTCAGTGTTTGTAGAACCAATGAAAATGGACAACGCCTTTTAGTAATGTGCACATAGTTCAGTCTTTGTGTTAGTAACACATTCTTTCAAATATAATCACAGCATAAAGTCTCTTGGAAACATCCTCGCTCTTAGCATTAGCATCAGCTTAAGCATATTCTTGCTTGTCTAACTAATATGGGAAGCGTACTCCTCAACAGATTGCGAAGATTGCGACACTGATCATTCACTTGTCTGTGCCAAACTCAAGCTTTCACAGTCGAGATTTCACAGTACAAAATTGTCTGCTAAATTAAGAATAGACATCACTCGTATGTGCGAGCCTATTCTAACTGCGTAATTTGCAAAAGCCTTTACAATCGAGTTCAACAAGACAACCCTACTCGAATCGGCTTCAGAAAACTGAGAATCGCTGAAAGTCTGCATATGCCGAGTCGCACATTCACTAACGGTCGGAAGAATGCTTAAACGTTCTACTGGTTTGAAGCAAAATCTTCTGAGATGACTGTTGTGTTGGATGAGAAACAGTCAGCTTCTATGAAGTTCAAAGTTATCGCAACAGATAAAAACATACGACTTTTGATAGCAGCTGAGTATGATAGGATCAATAGAGCCATTGGTCCAAACATTCCATTAAGGTTGTATCTGTTAACCTGATTGTCGACAAAACTCAGCAGATGAAAAGATGGGTAGAGCGCTTCTATTCTCTCTACTGTATGGACAGTACGGTTTTAGCGCATTTACTTGAAAGATTTGAGTGTTCCCAACCTTTGAACGTCTAAATATACATTTAATTTGATAAGATCAATAAGGCAATCGACCGCTTAGCAAATTAGAAGGCCCTTTGTGATGACGGATTTCCGCCTGAGCTCATAAAATGCTGTAGAACAGCATTATTACAGCCTCTTCATCATGTGCTTCTTCAATACTGGCAAAGGAGTGTGTCCAATAAGAGATGCGAGATAAAAGATTATCACGCTATTTAATGATTAAGTATGATCGAGGCGAATGCAACAATTACAGACGAATATCAATTCTGAATGTTGTGGGCAGATTGTTTGCTAAAGTCTTACAGATACGGCTACAATTTTCAGCGCATAGAATTTACTCTGAATCTCAATGTGTCTTCCTCAACGGAAGATCAACGGTTGATATGATCTTCTCCCTGAAACAACTTCAAGAAAAGAGCAGGAAACAGCGTATGTCATTATACACTATTCTATCCATTTAACGAAGGCATTCGAATATGTCAGCATGGAGGGTCTATTCAAAATTATATGTGAACTGATAGGCTGCCCCAAGACTGCTCAAACTTGTTATTTCGTTCCACTCTAGCATGAAGGACTCAGTTCATTTCAGAGGTTTCATTTCAGGAGCATTTGAAATTCGCTGAGGCTGTATACAAGGGTGTGTTCTTGTTCCTATCCTGTTCGGCATTTTCTTTGCTCTGCTGTTGATGAAAGCTTTTAGGACGAGAACAGAAGTCACTAATCAAAGCAAGCGAATTAATGTCAAGCTTTTCAACCTAAACCGGTTGAGAGCGCAAAATCTTGACTCGCTGTTTGTTTACGATGCAGTCATTATTGCTCACACCCACGAACACCTCAAATCACGAATGGAGTGTTTTTCGTAGCATGCATACAATTTTGGCTAACAATCAGCATGAGCGAGAAAAAAGTTCTTCGTGGAGTGATTATATCGCCTCCTGTCATCACTGTTGAAACTGAGAGCTTAAACCAGTACATCATTTCGCATATCTTGGTTCAACTATTGCGGATGGCCTCTTGCTAGACACGGAGAGGGATAAGCGGATTTGCAGAGCAGATTTAACATTCATGTTTCGGGCACCCGCAATTTTACTGTAAAGACAAGTATGATGGTATACGGCGCATGCGTACTAAATGCTCTACTGTACGGCAGTGAAACCTGGACCACCCACGCAACACACGAACAGAAGCTGAATGCTTTACATCTTCGAAGCATCCGTCGTATCTTGAACATACGGTGCATGGACAAATTGACTAATGCTGAAGTGCTTTCAAAAGCTGGTCTATAGTGCATGTTCACCCTATTACGGTGTGGCTTGACGACGTCTACGGAATGGAAAATGTTCGTATTCTGAAAGATCTACTCCATGATAAGTTGCAATTAGGAAGTCGACAATTGGGCAGACCGCACTTGCAGTACAATGATGTTTGAAAAAGAGATATGAAAGCTTTTGGCATTGACCCGCTTGAGTTGTGAAGAACTTGTTCTTAACCGCTCATATTGGAGGCATTGTTCAAAGCGTCGTCTGCAGCCTAGGGAGGAGCAGATATAGCTGTTAACTGCTGACGCGCATATCACGCTGCCGGTGAGTAACTGACGCATAATGACCAAGTTCTTTCTCCAGAACTATTTAGTCATTCGAAAAGCTGTGGAACATGAAAATTCACACTATTGTAATGTACATCCACCTTCGAGCCAATTATGCGAGTTGAATTCGAACGCAACGAGAAAACTCATCGCCAAATTGCTTCGAAAGAACATTTGCTTGAACTGTCATCTATTTTGTAGATAAAAACGCAGGCGTTTAAATATCGCAGATCGGAGAACAACTATGAAATACACGTCTGCATTCATTTCTAGTGCGTCATGTCAGGTTGCTATGAAACTGGCGGGAATGTTGGTTGATGTAAACACATCAGTTCCACTTTCATGCGCAACGTTCTCGGGCTGTTTACACGAATTCAATTTCCATCAATAATGATGACTGCTCAGTTTAACCAAGCCGACATAATTCTGAGGATTTGATCAGTTCCAGGAAACTTTTAGTCATGTTTTGGATTTTTGTATCTCAGTTAACGTCTTTATTGGTTTTGGAATCTTTTCGTATTTTTCAATTCTACTGGAGCCAGTATATATCCCTGGATTCCTTAGTACGAAGTTGTGCAGATGGTAGGATTTCAATCATGGTAGTACGTTGTAGTATTTTTTCAACTATTTTCAGTTTCCCTTAATAATCTGGACTAGGTGGGCTTCGAGTCTAAGTATATCTGGTTAAACGTACATTTTGGCATGATTCGAAGCGGGTACATTCGATTGAAGGTCGAACAACATTTTCGCAGGGAAATCATGGTCAGCATCATGTATTAAGATCGAAACTGACAGAAGTTAGCAAAATTTAAACCGAGTTCAGCTTGGTAGCCGATTTTAAACTGTTTCCTTCCGTTTACTCTGTGTCTTTATATGATAACTTCTCATCATTTCAAATAATAACTGTATTTTCATTTTTGTTAAGGACAAAACATTTTTCCGTAAAGAACAAAACAATAAACAATCCAAGAAGGAAACAAATAAACAAATTAATTTAATGTAAATTGTTGTTTATTTATTTGGTTCCACCAATAAACTTTTGACGAAGGGCCATAATTGCCGGAGAAATATTCGAGACGGAGCCAGAGCGTCTCACACCTTTGGATGGCGTCTGCGACGGTGTCTTAAACTCAGGGGAACCGACTGGTTGCTCACTGGTTTTCCGCAACTCGCGGGTTTCAGAGCTTGAGTGGGGAGATTTTGTGCGTTTTTTCGACTTTGCTTCGGGTTCAAGCTTTTTGTCCGCTTTTTTATTCTGGGTCTCTTTTGGTTTTGAAGATGGGGAGCTGCCTGTGGACCACTTGACAAAACGATCGGCTAGCGAGAGGCTGACAGGTTTACAAGTTTGATCACGTGACACGCTTGGTGGCTGGGAGGAACTTTTTCTTGTGCGTTCCTCAGTGTTGGTTACTTTCGGGGATGATATCAGAGATGTTTCCATATTGTCCGTTTGTCTTTGAGGCGGTTGGAAGATTGGTGGCTTTGAACTGACGGGAGTCTGGATTGGGGATGTGGCTTCTTCGAAGAATCGTTGCCTTGCCGGTGACATGGTACATCTGACCGGAGGTTTTCCTGTCAAAATATCCCGAGGGAGGTAATTAAACTTTGGATGATGTTTAAATGAACAATGATGAGATTTTCAATTTGCAATCGTAACTATTCAGGTTAAATACAACGTTGATTATTTAATAGAAAAATAGATAACGCAGATTTGAAAAGGGAATCCCTCATAAATTAAAATAGAAACGACCTTCTTATTAAAGTTTAGGATTATACTGAAACCCTTCGTCCGGAAATCTAAATTTACTCAACGTACTTCGATGCTCACATCCTCCACACTTAAACACCACAACCGGTTTCTGGCTGTTTGTCGTCATCAAGTGGAGAGAGTAAAATTTGATTATTGGTTGTTATGAAGTTTGATGCTAAACCACCCCAAATCTTGAGGTTAAAATTCTCAAGTATCATGTTTCACGAATGAAGTTGTAAAACGTAGAACCTCGTAAAGAAACAGCTATGATACGATCTCGGATAAAAAATGCAGTCCAATAAAGCACTTCTTCAACTTTGAACAACTAAAATTAATAAATAAAGAGGCCGTCATGTTTTGACTGTTGTGTTTGCTGATTTGATTGAATTTTTAGGTGACAAACGCACTAAAAGTCGTTTCACTTTAACCGAATACTGCGAAATAGGGAAAGGTACCATCTAATCTTAAAGTGTTTGCTGTCTAACTGCGAGTATGCTGTTAGGTTACAAGGTTAAAATGTGCTGCCTTCCTTCAATCCGACTAGCAAGATAAAACCTCGAATAATTTCGGTGTGGATTTGACATTCCGAACCCCGTGAAACGTTTCATCAAGGTGTTGATATATTGACGGACGTATCTAAGACCAAAATTGTTGTATTGTTTCTTTGACAAATCTGTCAACCCTAGTGGTTACTAAAGCTTCTAAGCATTGACCTTGGAAAAGACTTATCACTCAGTATGCTTAATTTTGCTTTGAGCACCAACTTTCTGTTGTATATATCTCTACTAAGTTTGCGTGTGCTTTAGCAAACATTTTCTAATCTTTTACATTTCAATGTCTACCAGGAGAGCAGAGTTTGATGGTGCTGCTGTCTTGCTGACAATAATAGCGACGATTAGGACTATGGCTATTCGAATTTTCATCCTTAGCAGTTTCAGAAACTTTGTTGTTTTGCAATCGGTACGATAGCAAATAAAAGTTCGAGCGGTAATGTGGGGTTGTGATAAGCATGTGGCACTTTCACATTGAGTTTCGTACTTTGTTGGATTTTTCTTGCAATACCGTGGTTGCTTTTTCTATCGTATACTAACGGCTAACTGTTCCATATTTCAGCATGACCCGGAAGTCTTTGAATAATACATATCCTTGTTAAGTTCTCAATTGAAACCAAATATTGTACGTGGATATTACCAGATTACACGTAGACTGGCGATCCGTGAGTTCTATTCTGCTTTCTGATAACTCACATATAATGCATATCCACTACACGCTCTCGAACACAAACGGCTAGTCGATATTCATGAGACAAATTCACGTCACATGAATGTTGCATCAACAGCGAAACATTTCGCGTTATAAGACACATTACAAAAGCTCTGATTACAAGGTAATTGTAGCATTCGGTAAACATCTTTAATGTGATTATTTACAAAGATTGAAAATCCACAGTTATTTGTTTCTGAACTGAACTGTCCACCAGGGAGCCATCGGCCGTGCACAAAATTAATTTTTCCGCAGGTTTGTTTAACATTTTTCGTTAAATATCAACGTTAGCTGTAGGCAAAATTCATCATTTTTCCGTCAAATTTGACGTGCTCTATTACGCTCTCTGAAATTATTTTCTGGCTCATTATTCCATTATTGATTATACAATGATTAATGCTAGTTGCGTGAAGAATTCATGTCACCGAAAGGTAGCGAAGGGTATTGAGTGCCATACTTGCAAGAGATGGGCTCATCCGAAATGTTCGGGAATACATCCCGAGCATTATAAGGTGTATGTAGCGCATCGTTGGCTTCAATGGATGTGCAGCGAGTGCCAATCGGCCGCGAAAAAGGCATTTCTCAGAAAAACCCAAAATCGCTTCTCCCGGGCAACCTGTCACTCCAAAACAGCCTAACCGTAAAAAATCTTATGCTGAAGTTGTGAGGGAGAGCACAACGAGGACCAACAATTCGAATCTTACGGGGACTAAAACTTCTCGTCCAAAAAAGCCACGCGATAGCACCAAAGAAGCTATTCCGTCAGTGAAGGCAGATTCGAGTGTTATTACGAGAAAAAAATCTCGTTCCAAAAAGCCTCGAAACAGCAATATAGTGGATAGGGAGTCGATTCAAGCTGTAGCTGATACTATCACGGCAGAGGGATCGCTTTCAAAGCACCGTAAAGGACGAAGTAAGGCTAAATCGAAAAAGATTTTGAATACCAGGGGGCTCCCTTCCTCCCATTCAAACCTACTTGCTGCTGTCGTTTCTAGCCTCGAGAAAGTCTCCAGGGACATTGAAATGATCAAATCAGCGCATCTAGGGATTCGAGATAAATCTCGTAATGTCCTGGTGCTAAATCAGGATGAACCCTACATACGCGAGGCTAAAGCACGTAGATCACTGGATCGGACGTGCATAAGAAATCTGCTCCGAAATGTTGAAATGCGTCCAGACACAGCGATCAGGCGCGTTCATCGTGTAGGAGTGTGGAAGGGCACCAAAGGTGCGACGGGCATAAGTCCAAGGCCTCTCTTAGTTGAATTTATCTCACAGAACGATCGTGATAAATTCCTAGCAGGTTATAATAGTCTGGACAGAATCACCAAAGGTAAACACGTTGTTGTGCCCGACAACAACAACGGATCTACAAAAAAAAGTGATCTTTTGCATGAAATGCCGAGTGGCAGCTTGCAATGTCTTTCGGAAAAAGATATGGCAGTATCAGATGCAGAAACTACGGAGGGTTCTTTGGACCTGAACGTCGTTCATAGTACTTACCCCGCAATTCCGCAGCTGATGGTTAGTAACCTTCAGAATACAACGGTACTTCAAGAGGTTGAGGTTTATTCATCCATCCAGATTAGCACGCCAAAAAACGTGCTGTCTCCTCGGGTACTACGCCCGAGGAACAAGCAGGATTGAGTCAAAATGTTTTGCTGGGTCCCGTCGCCACAGTGCTATACGGAAATTCATGTAGTATCCGAAATAAGTGGTCCGAACTTTCTATCCTGGCACATGAGCTCCGGCCACATGCAATAGCACTGTCGGAAACATGGCTATCAGAAACTGATTCTATCCCCGAGATGATAAGTAACAGATATTCTGTAGTCAGATGCGATAGACCTAGTGAAACAAATGGGGGCGGGGTTGCCATTTTTCTTGGGCTTGGTTTTCGAACTACAGAATCGAGCGTTCGGCTTAGCACGCACAACGTTCCACTATGCTCCTGCGTCATCCACTCATATAAACAATCAATGGTAATAGTGTGCGTTTATATGAGTCCTCAAGCTAAATCGCAGGATTTGAATGATCTGCTTGATAATCTCAGTTTATTGCGCTCCGAGGGGTCCCAGGTTCTTATAGTGGGTGATTTCAATTTACCCCACATATCATGGTCGACTCAGTGTTCCACCGATAAATTGTCTGAAGACTTTACCGAATGGATTCACACGCATGCTATGAGCCAGCATGTCATTGAGCCAACAAGGTTTCGACAGGGTTGCTGACCTTCGTTACTGGATCTTGTAGTCTCTTCGAGTGGTGAAATGGTACGACAGGTAGAATACCTCCCTCCGCTAGGGAAGAGTGATCATATTATGATAAGCTTTCAACTAATAATCAGGTATGACAAACCTCCTCCTAAACTGAGGCGTGATTTCAAATGTGTAGATTGGGATCTTGTAGCAGAAGAAGCTAAAACGATCCTGTCGCAATACACAGGTGAAGATGTGGCTGCTAATTGGCAGCTTCTCCATTGCTGTCTCTCGAGCTTGCAAGATAAGTTTGCCCCGTTGGTTCCTGTCAAGCGGCGCAACAAGCCAATGTGGTTCACACCTGCGATGCGTCGGGTGATTAAATTCAGGGATCGTGCCTGGAAAAGCTATAAGACTTCACAGACACAACGGTCATGGATACAGTATAAGACAGTGAGGAATAAGGCTGTAGCTATGCAACGCATAGCGAAACGGGAATTTGAAACACGGTTGGCACGCAATATCAAGCAGTGCCCAAAGCGTTACTATAGCTATGCCCAATCTAAAGGCAAAACGCGCGAGTGGATCGGTAACCTGCAACAGGATAACGGACCCCATTTAGTTTCAGATGTCGAAAAGGCTTTAGCGTTTCTCAAACACTTTCAGTCAGTCCAGAGAACTGACCGCCAAATAGACCCGCCTATCACACCAGTCTCTGTAAAATCGGATGGCATTGCTGCACTCGAGGTACTATATTTCACTAATGAGGCGATTAGAATTCAGCTTGCAGCAACTAACCCACATAAGTCTGCAGGCCCAGACGGTATTCACCCTCAGTTTATTAGAAACTTGGCGCCCGTACTAGCTGAGAGCGTGGGTCGTCTTTTTAACGCATCGCTGGTGCATGGAGTTAATCCGAGTGATTGGAAGCTAGCCGATGTTATCCCGATACACAAAAGCGGCAGTCGTTCATCTGTCTGTAATTATAGACCGGTAAGCCTTACTGTCATTCTGTGTAAGATCTTAGAGAGGCTTATCAGATATCGGATCTGCAGGCACTTAGTTGAGTTTAAGTTGCTGGACTCTGCTCAACATGGTTTCCGTAAAGGAAAGTCGTGCCTAACAAACCTCTTGGGCTTTCTAAACGAGGTCACCAGAAAATTGGATAAGGGCCAACAGGTTGAGGTTTTCTACTTGGACTTCTGCAAGGCTTTTGACTCAGTGAACCATAGGCTGCTCGCGACCAAACTAGGCTATATGGGGATCGTTGGTCCTCTAAGGAACTGGATAGTAGGCTTCTTAAGCAACAGGTACTTTCGTGTCAGGGTGGGCAGTACGTACTCACCGAAAGTAAGGGTTACGAGTGGTGTACCGCAGGGATCATTACTCGAGCCTCTACTTTTTCTTATCTTCATCGATGACTTGGCAGCGGCGCTTAAGTGTCCCTGCTACATTTTTGCGGATGATGTAAAGTTTATTGGATCACCGAACGAACGTGATTTTATTGACGATATTGAAAAGGTTATCAAGTGGTCTGTTACATGGGATCTACCAGTTAACTTCTCAAAAAGCTATCTCTTGTCGAAAGTCGGCAAGAAGCTGGCGGTAGCTGGCCCAGATGGTACACTTGTGATAACTGGGGTGCCGAGAGTAAGCGACTTAGGTAGAGATTTCTGCGGACTTCAAATGGGCTGATCAATGTGCAGCTGCTGCACATCGTGCTAGGAGCGCGCTGTTTCGCCTTCGATCAGTTTTATCCTGCAGGTCCCCGGAGGTTTTCATACCGATATACAATGCTGTCGTTAGACCTCATCTCGAGTACTGCATTCAAGCTTGGTCACCTTATCTTGAAAAAGATATTGCAAGGCTTGAGGGTGTTCAGCGCCTTGCTACTCGTATGATCGAAGGGCAATCAGGTAGATCTTACGAGCAAAGACTATTAAGTCTAGGGCTATTTCCACTGAAAAGAAGGCGGCTGCGTGGGGATCTGATAGAAACCTTCAAGATCATGGCCGGTTTTAGTACTATTCAACCAGGTGAAATGTATGTTCTCGCACCCAATGTTGGTACTCGAGGTCACCATCTGAAACTGGCCAAACAACATGTCAGGTCTAATGCACGTAAGCACTTCTTCAGTGAAAGAGTAGTAAGTTACTGGAACTGCTTACCTGAAGATGTCGTGAACTCTAACTCTGTAATGTGTTTCAAGAATAGACTTGATGCCGTATGGAGCTCATTATTTCCTGCATTTTGCCCCTAATTGAGTAATGATATTGTATTTACCTGGTCTTTGAAATGCATTAATGTCTCCTCACCGTTGGTGAGGGGTGTTTTTGCTCTACATTCCAGGTAACCATCCTACCAGAAGAAATCTGTGAACCTATTTTGTTTGAAGTGGTGGGCGCTCTTTTTGGCATACCAACGGAAGAAATCTGGACGCTCGATTGGCGACTCTGCCACATATCGTCCTGTGCAAACTGAACGG
>JACCGJ010017468.1:0-26635 GCA_013407085.1 Atriophallophorus winterbourni
CTATGATCGGCATATTGCACCATGACCATGACCTACGGAGCTAAGCGACTGAAGTTCTTTTCTGTTTCACACTTTCACCGACGTCTCATCGCCATCATCACAAGAAACAGCCCTACACCGGTAGCAAAGACCAAATTTCTAACTACTAAACAACCATAACAAGGAAATCCTAAATCGATGAGGAAAGTGAACTTCAAAATCAAAGGAAATGGTGTAAGGGTAAGTACAGACACACTGGAATGACAGGCCTCCACCCCTTGGGGTTGCGAGATATTTTCCCCGTTTTTGGCTTGCATTATGTGTTGTCATTCTCTACTGATTCGTTGTCAATTTTTCAGCTTATTCTGCGTTCTTGTAGTAAACACTTCTCTTGCATCTTTCTAATAGAAGTACGAGGTATTAAAAAGGTTGAGGACCACTGTGTTCGGCAGAAAATCTACACGAAAATGAAACAAGTTATTTTAGTGGAAACACATCATTATTGCGGTGTCGGAAAATTGTCACGAGGAGCATCAATAATACATACACAGTGAGAGATGGAAAAATTGAGTGAGTAAGAGAGAGAGGCAAAAAGAAGACGAACAGAATAAAATCGGTTAATCCACAGTGGATCACAATTGCTCTTTATAAGACATCGCTAGATGACATACGAGTATGATATGATTCAACCGAGATTCGTGAAAAAGTCATTTGAAGCAAAGGGAAAAGATTAAACCACGAAAACAAAACTGTGAGTACCTAGCGCGTTGTTCGCAAGGTGAATAAAACCGGAAACATTGGCAGAAAATATTGATTCTTGGGCCTTGGGCGAGCACGATAGTTGTGTAGAACTAGATAGGGATCATCGGTGAGCAAGGCGGGATGTTGAGTGGGTGAGCGAAATGAGAAATATGCGTCTATTCACAAACAAACAAAAAATGGTTCGTCACATCCCCCCGGTTGTACATTGGGCGAGAGTTTCACTCAAAACGGACGCGCAGTTGATTGTCGTCTCGTTCGAACCGGAAGTCGATCCAGGAATGAAAGGCTTAAGGGTGTGGGACTGTGTGATGTTGGCAGGTGTGTTTGCTTCCTTGGCGAAGTTTATTAGGTCTGGCTGCCAACCATTTGGACGGTCATCGATTTTCTATCGAGAAACGGACAACAATGGATGTGAAACGAATTCCGGCAAGAGTTTGAGTATTAATATCGGAAATAGTGTGAGACAGAAAAATATTTAAACGTTATAGTCTGTCGGCTTCGATCATGGAAACAATTTTGATCAATTCGCAGTAATAAGTTGGAATCTTATATCGATTGAGGAAGTAGTGTAGTTGAGTTGTTCTCGTGATGTTGACTTGCTGAAGCTAATAGTGTTCCACCACATTTATCCCACCTTTTTGTTCAGTTTGTGGTGAGCTATTCAGATGGTAATTATAAATGGAATGGCAATCGTTGTGCCTCCAGCACGAAATCCTTTGAATGATATTGGGCGGGATAGTTTGTGGCAGTACAGACCCATCAGGCGTTTACATGATTGATGCAAAAAAAGTATTTCCAAAAACCCACCAAATAGTGAATAACCACCATACGTCAGTCAATCCATCTTGTTGAGTCACACGCATGATGTTACTCAAGCCTTATTGAAAGGGAACCCTACAATTTACTATATTGCGCAGTGTGATGGCCCATCAGAATTAAGACCACAATTGATTGCAGGCAATGATGCATAACCCAACATCTATCGTTTTCGAGTTATTATGTCAGCATGATGTTGCCAAGTGAGTGATATCTGCGAGATTTTAAGTCGGCGCCTCGCGCGATAACCAAATTAGCTGTGTGCATTAGGTGATCGATTTGATTATGAGTTCTACAGTAAGACTATAATGTATCTGTGGCGGAATACGCTGTTCCTAAACATCAGGTTGTTGAATACAGAGAACCCCAGGAATGGCTATTGTGTCCGAAAGCTGTTGGTGAAGCGATTCTCATCATGTAGTTCCGACCTGTTTTATCCAATCATATCGCCCATCCAGATTACAATTATTTGCTTTAATCTTTCACGCAGACCGACGTGTGTGTGAATAAAAATCTTGATCGGCCGTGTCATAACCTCCAGAATCTAACTGTTTACGTTGCATAAATAAAAACATTGTTCCGATTTAAACCTTAGGTTTGCTGTATGATTTGTTGAACCCGCATACAAAATTGGGTTTACTTGTGGACTTGAAACAGTACTTGAGTAAATTTCTCAATATAGACAACACAAAATGCGTTGCTGTATTGAATATTATATCCCCTAGATGGTTCTCTAGGTGCTAGATTGTACAACGACTTAATATCCTTGATTTATCACAAGGTCAACGATAGGCAAGTGGTAATCACACACGATGAAGTGGATGAAAAGAGTTAAAAACACCACTTGATTAAGTAATAAATCGAATGAAAATGCATCGGGACATAGCAAAACGGTGTGGTCCAACTGCATGGCATAGATATATTGTTAATGGTTTAAATAAGCATTAGAAAGTTCAGAGAAAACGCGTATCTTTGAAATCACAACCCAGATACCGGCAAATTGCTGCATAGTCATTGACCGCATGTGGACTAAGATACTGTCAGATTGCCCAGGTCTATACCGATATAGGGGAAAATGGGAAACGGTGGTGATGCATCAGCCAGTGTCCGAGGGTAGGTCAGTACCAGTTTTAAATGAATTTAGCGCGGTGTTAGCTGTGAATTACAGGCGTATTGCACATCCATGGAAACATGGATGTTGCTCTAAAATTACATTTAATTTCTTACTACACATCGAACCTACCTCAACCAAAATCTGAGTCGATTCAATCTCAGATTGTGGCCTTGTTTTGGTGGACGACTCCAGACTGGATGTGTGTGCTTCGCTTACACCGTTGCTTAACACGGACGAGGCAACCGGAGCTGTCGGTCCAGCCAGTAAAGCAGCCTGGAGTTGATCGCAAAGACGCTTGAATCGTCGAGTCGGACCTTGAAAAAAACAATTACCAGATTGCGGGGTTAGTTATGATGAAACAAAAATGAGTGTTTACAAGTTTTGGGAACATTTTGAGAGAATGGCGAAAAGTATGTGAAAACATTTGCTTAAATTAAAGTTAACAGACTCCGTGGGAATGTAATTAAGAATGGAGATGTTCAATGCATAGTAAATATAAGTTCATAATTACACTATCCAGGATGGTGCCATTTGGCGCAAAACTTCAGTGGTACAACGTGGATGGAGTACCCTTACAAGTGCATATACAACACAGTCTGTAGACGATTGTATGTGAGTGATTGTGACTACTCATCCATGTTAAACCCATCGATATATTCACAAAGTTGATCATGACGGTCCATAATGGAAGCACTTGACTCGAGTTTCGCTCTTATTTGAGCACATCAGCAGTGCTTTGGGTGGAATTCGAAACCCCAACCATCACCATTGAAGTCCCACGCCTTGAGACTGGGCTACCATCCACCGTTTGACCGATCACGATTGAGCGTTTATGATTATTTCTCCAGACTGGAACATTTGAGTAGCTTTGTCTGCCCGACCAGTCCTAAAGGAGCCAGCAAGATCTCCGTGTCAGGTGATTGCATATGAGATTATGGAAATTAAAAATTGATGGAAACCATCGAAATGGAATCCAATTAACCAGGTCAAGCGCAATAAAGCCAAAGATAAGATTAACTAAGTTAACGTCAGTCCAAAGTTTAGAAAAAATATGTCTCTTTCTCTCACTAGGAAACCACTTGGAGTTTACTTCAATTACTCATCCCACGAGCTTTATTCGTATGCAATTTTTATGATTGTAACTTTTAATGCAGAATCGAGTAAATTCACGTAAGCTGAATGTAACTTAATGGATTAACATGCCCAGTAGGACTTGGAGTTTGATGGAATGATGTTCGAATCCAAGTTCACACTGGTTAATTGAGCAATATATCTGTTACCAGTGTTAAAATTATTTAGAAGAACGTTCCACGTTTTATTGTAGTTGCAATATATTTTTAAAAAAAATGTGAAGAGATTTTAATGTTCTAGAATTAGCAGTAACTTGAAGTCTACATGGTTGTGTACTGTGATATACAAAATGTCCTGCTAAACCTTAGCGCTGCTCGGTAGTTTCACAAAGCAGATACTCCCACGGATAATTAACACCTATATCCGGCCAACAATGGAGTACGCTGTTCAAGCATGGTCCCGTGTTTACAAAAGACGTGACCCTGCTGCAACGCGCATACCACCTCGCTATAAAACTGGTGGCCGGACTATATAACAGGCCATACGAGGAGAGGATTGCAACTCTTGAACTGTTAGACTTTTCGTACCATCGTCTCAGGGGTGACTTGATCCTGCTTTTCAACATTCTGCATACAGTGGATCACCCAATTGAACACCTGTTTCATCGGCAAGAAGCACATGGTACGAAGATCTCATGGCTCCAAGTTAATTATTCCACGCTCTAGATCAAATTGTCAAAGGTTCTTCTTTGCTGTCCGAGTTTGTTTTATATGGAACTCTGGCCCCACATATCGCGTGTGCGTCAAGCATCAACATGTTCAGGGCTGAACTTGACAATTATATGTTGACCAAATCCAACCTCAATACATAAGTTGACTTTCGGTATTGACAAAACATTTGTGTTGTTTTTATGCATTCCCTATATTTTTAAACTATGGTTACTGTAAAGTGATTGCTTTCTCGACCAGTAAAACTTTGAATTACCATTCCAATCAAAGCACACCTATGGAGTCAATATACTTTGTGTTAACGCGTTTTGTAAATGCTCAAGCACCTTGAACTCAAACAGCACGCTGGTTCCTGACTGGTTCCCAAGTTCACGTATTGATTATCGTCGCCATTTTTGCTGTACTTGCAATATTTTTCTGGAATTCCCTTCCTCAACATGTGGTGGACTCTCCTTGCCCGATGATGTTTAAAGCACATGCAAATGTAGAGCATTCGTTAGCAATACATTTGACATACATTACTCGTGACAAACTATTATCTTACACAGTTTCATTCACACCGTAACCCTGTGGTGCTGTAAAGTGTTCGCGTTTTTACACAGTTCTTATACAACACATCAAATCTATGGAATTGAGCCGAGTTTTAAGTGCCTCATAATAATACAACACTAGTCCATACACTGTCCATGTCGAATGAGTGCAAACCGCACGAAACCGACCGTGGGGTTCTCCTGATGGAAATGCATTTTGGTTCAACACCAGTCTGTTTTGGTTCGGTTTTCTATCAAGCTCATTAATACAGCGGTAGAAAGATAACCAACAAACTGAACGCAAGCACACAGAATGCCACAAGCCTATAACCGCCAATAAGTTTGTATTTCATTATATATTTTCTGTATATCTTCACAACAGAGAGAGAAATTTTCAAACCCATATACCCTGCAACCTTAATCAAATAGTATATGTAGTATGATACTTGGAATCTTTGATTTCACATGGTGTCTTGAATTCGTTGTGTATTTAGTAGACGTTCATGAAATAGGATGACTAACTAGAAACCTAGTCCCTGAGCGAAATAGTAGGTTAGTGGTGGATTAATTGTGTTTAATCACACAAAAATAATTGAATGATTCCCAAACAGAGCCAACAAATAGTAAGGGAGTCCATTGAAGGCTTCTGGCGTGCGCAATGTAAAATAAGCCTATACATGTGGATCAGAATACACTGGTAGTGTGACCACAAGACTGACAAAGTAGTTGTCTGAACACCCCACATGTACGGCGAACGAAAGCTGCCTAGTTCGATCATCGCGGGTTCTCTCAGACAGATGCACACTCGGTAATTTATACGATTCCCAGCAATGGTGGACTTCACGCGATTCGATCATTGGAAGAAAAATGTCGCGAGCAACTTTACACCTTTTCAGGACGCTTAGTCCTTGTGAAAACGCAAGTTGTGAACGAGATTACAATCAGTCTTAAGGTTTATACTTGTCTACCTGTAATATGATTTTTAATTCCTGCAAGTACTGCATTAGAATCCGAAGCGAGATGGCAAAAGAGAACTTGAATGCTGAAACTGCATGTTCGGAAAAGGATTTCTTGTTCAAGACCACGAGTTTTATCCCATCCACATGAGTGCTTGCACAGGTTGGTCGTGACGACCTTAGCCAATCGTGAATCCAAATTTCAAGCATTTGTTTACCATTTTACCACAGTTACAAGCGCATGCGAATTGCGATCCTACTGACCTTATCTGATGAGTGCAAAAGGGAAGAAACCGGTCGTCGGGTTTTTGTGATGGAAATGCATGCAAATGAGCATTTTTGTTAAAGCCCATGGGTTTAACCCTATCTACACGTGTTCGGTCACATGAACAGGTTAGCCGTGTTAAACTTATCCAGCCGTGACATACAAGTTCACATCTTGTTTATCGCTTCTCCACTGTTTCAAGGTATACCGATTCTTCTAGTACCTACATGATCATTTCCAATAGCATGAAACCAGAAGTCGTAGGTTTCTTGAACAGAATACATTGTTCTGAGAACAAGCTGATAACCAAGCGTAGATTATATTGCACATAAGATTAGCTCAACATGTTAGAATGCCCACACACCACTTCAAGACAAGCGATTGCTCTAGCCGTATGATTAATTATTAAGTAAGATTCAAGTCGCCCCTGCCATTGGTCAATCAGTCGTAAACAAACTTGAAAGGGTACGGTATTGCATGCACATAATCATTAATATTTTAAGAGTGGAAAGGGTTGCGATTAGTAATTACAGGTACAATAATATTATAGTATTCAGTACAGGCAGCAACAAGAACGCAACGCAAACGTAACAAATAATTGCAAGCAACCGAGGGAATGTTCACAGCATCAAATTGTTGCTTCGTTCCGAAAATCAAAAATAGCCCG
Organism: Atriophallophorus winterbourni; assembly: GCA_013407085.1. Lineage (NCBI taxonomy): Eukaryota > Metazoa > Platyhelminthes > Trematoda > Plagiorchiida > Microphallidae > Atriophallophorus > Atriophallophorus winterbourni. The sequence goes on from JACCGJ010017468.1 coordinate 6,889, forward strand.
ACCATAAAGTCATACTGAAATCTACAAATAGGCTTACCAGAGAGCAACTGGAAATTCACCGCATACACCTCCCGCTCCGAAGGAACCGAGACCGGACATGCACCGGCCGTATTCCCCGTGCTGATGCCACCTGTGGCACGAACCATGTCCACTTGGAGTTTCACTGGTCGAGCGAGCAAACTCGACCCGCTGCCAGCACGACGGTACTCCGCCCGAAAACTAGTCGGTGAAATGATGGTGTGCACCACACCTGGTGTGGCAAGGAACACCTGTCACCGGGGTACATGAATGGTAAACGTGAAATCGATTGAAACATACAAGTTGATGGGAATATGGATAGAATGCGAAGCTACAAGTGATGAAATCGAACACGATTAGGGTGACCAGATGAAACAAATAACACAAAACATGTTGAGGATTACGTGCTAAACACAAACTGATCGAAAACACCAGAAAAAGTAGGCAGATAGGCATAACAAGTTGTTATACCAAATTATTCCAACTACAAGACGCTTCGAAAGACGTTTTGCTAATGATGTCATCTTGGCTGATGACGAAACGTCCAACACTAACTACACAAGCTCGGCGAACACAAGTTGAACATCATCCACACCTGAGCTACGAATATTTTCCTCTATTTCTGAAGTATAACCAGTGTTTCGTAAACAGCACGAATGTTACAAAAGATTAGATCAGCAGACAAAAATATACCAACCTCGATTTGAATGACCTACATGAATGCTTGAAACAGTGACTAAACAGGTCTTCTATAGCCAATCAAAGGTTCTACAGACAAGGCGAACAGAGGAATGAATTTGAGCGAATATTCGATATGACCAACAGCTTGAAGACTTTATGCAAAACGATACAATGAAGTATGTATATAATAGCCTTGGCAAGTACGCAGTATATTAGAATATGACCACATGCTGAGAAAGACGAAGGTAAGCAGCCAGAAACCGGGTGTGGCGAGTTTGGGAAATGAATGTGATAGTCGATGTCTTTTATAAACGTGTTTGTACGCCAGGGGTAGCATGCACAATGATCTAATTCCTGATTTTAACTCTCCACAAAGTAGATCTTTTTAAATAGCACTGTTTTCCATCCTATCTGATGTAGGTGACACTGTCACAATGAAGTGAACATACTCTGCAGATCATATTCAGAGGACACTTATGCATCTCGTAAGTTGTCCATCCACGATGTATTCAAGATGCGGGTGATGTTTCTTGAAATGAAAACATTCAGATTCAGATCGTGTTTTGCGAGGATGGTCTCGGTTTCAGTGTCGTACAGTGAATCATTTAGCACGCACGCGTTCTATGTTACCATTTTCGTATTCACGTCAGATTGCGGTTTCCCTAGACAGTGAATGCAAACAGGATAAGATGACAATTTCTCTACTGATCCGATTATCAATCTTGGTGTCTAGTTATCCGTAATTATCGAAGAGAGAGATATAAACTTGCGTACTAGTTTAGGCTGACCGCTTTTAACTATGATGGAAGCCAATTTAATGCCTTGCCCGAAACCTATGGGCCTGTTCGCGCCGAAATTTCAAATAATTTTAAATAAGCCTTTTCCGTGATCTTTTTATTCTTTCATTGTGCTGAGACGAAAAATGTTATGGAGATAAAGGCACAAACCCCATTCAAGGAAATCTTAAGAGGATAGTTTGGGGTGTGTTGGTAGAGGATTTCACTTATGATATTCCATGAATAAGACAATTTGTTTTATATTCTATCCCATAAATGGGAAGTGAACCTTTGATTAAAAAATTCGAAATTTGTCTAAGGTCTAATTTGTCTAGAAATATATACCAGAACTAAGCAAAACTGATGATTTGTTCAAACGTTTCATAGCGGAGTACACACTGAATATTACAAACCTGAACGAGTTCTGCTTTTAATCGATTTAACGCCCGCCCTTTAATCATGACCACATGGTTCGTGTCCTCTGGGAGCGAGTTCGCATTGTTCGCGGGAGCAGAAGTCTTGCTAGGATTTATCATTTTGCGTTCGGTTAGCTTTGCGGGAGCACAAGTTTCTGACGACGATGCGGTGCTTGTCAGAGGTTCACAAATCGTAACTTGGCGAGACTGTTTGCTGCGGTGGTCCTTCTCGGCCGCTGTAACCGACGATGCTGTTGCATTTTCACATGCGGGTGCCGTTGAATGCTCAGTAGATTGTTTGGTTGGAGTATCTTGAGCGTCCACATTCTCAACTGCAGAGGGATTTGAAGTGACGGTGGCACTATCTTCATAGGCTCTATGTGTAGACAGAGCCAACGCAGCTGAATCCTCGGCAGAGGCAGCAGCGGTGTACGCATTTTGACTTCCCTTCAAGATCACGTGACCGGAATTCGAATTCAGAAAACCTTCAAACCAGGATTTGTGGGTCAATCTGCCAAAAGATGGAAACACAAATATCAGAGCTATAAGTTTGTTCTATGATACCGTACTAGCAATAATGGTTCTCAAACCGAAAGGTATGCGGTGATGCAATAAAGGTTTTATATTGTAGACGTTTTTTCAAGCCCGAGCATTTGTTGCGGTTGCATTTATACTCGCAAAAATAATCATGAATACTACTCGGTGGCAAGCAAACGTTTTAACCATTAGGGTCACCCAATTGGATACGAACAAAAGCCGATGAATGAAAGTATTCTTCACAAAATTGATGAAGTTGGGCTATTGACGCAATTTAAGTTAACGACAAACTATAACATATGCTGTGTGGCATGTGGTGAAGAGCAACTTTCACGAAAGTAGTGTAATATACTTGAGGTCTATCGGAAAAACATGCTATTAAAAGGAGTGTTTTTGATTTATAAATTAAAGCAGTTTTTGGCAATGCTTCGCCAATAGTCTGCGAACAAGATCCAGCTTTAAATTGCATTTATCTGGTCAATCCTAATTTGCGATAAGCGATTCATTACAAACATTCCTTTTATGACTAAACTTTCAGCGAACTTGCTTGTTCGATTAAACAACTAGTAACTGGGATTAGAAGATACTTGGAAAATTTTACTTTGGTTTTTACAGCTCTCAATATAACCAACAAAGTATCATTCAGTTACGTAAACGCTGTGTAGTGAACCTACTTACCGCACACCATCGCCATTATTTATGATACTTCTTATTTAGTGTCTTGCAAGGTTATTTCTAAATCCTACATGATACAAAGTCTAAAGGGATTCGTTCACATATAATGGCTGCTTTCTTGTAGTGAATGATTCCGTATATTTTTGGTTTGACTTCTAGTCACCCATCTTAGACACTTCTGGCAATAATAAACGTTGGTTTCTGATGGACACACGGCCAGTAGTCAAGCTTGTTTGTTATAGGCTGGTTGATCGCAATATCATAATCAAAATGAGAGGAACCTGTGTGGAATATCTGCAATGAAGTGTGAGAATTCCGAATTCATGCCCAAAAATTAATGACGAGATGTGCATTTTGCTTTGTCAAAAAAACTCATATACAATGAATTTGGTAGGGTTATTGCCGAATATTCTGTACACGGATAAATCTATTTACTTCTTGTAATGTGTTGCTCACATCACCGGCACTTTCACCTTACAACCGGTTTCTAGCTGTTTGTCCTTATTGGGTGGAGACAGTAAGATTAGGCTCAGTGAGGTTTGAACAGCGGATATATAGTAAGCAAAGTTATGCTTGAATGTAATTGTTAAAGAGGGTTCGTGCAACGAACCACTATGTACAAACACGGAATCCCACAGTGATTCTTCGTCAAGAGCTCGAAGCGCTCATGGATGATGAAGGTAATGCGTTGCTCACATACCCCATAGTTACACAGGTGCATCAGGTGGAGACGGTAAGATTAGGTTCAGTGAACCATTTTTTCTTCGTCCTCTTAAAAAAAAGTCTCAATCAGTTGGCATGTGAGTAAGTTGTAGACGCAACAATTCACCTGAATTATTAAAAGAGGGTATAGCTAGGCTTGAAAACTCTCGCCATTAGTACAGATTTTCAGGAATTAGATCCCAAAAATAGAGTCGGGATATTAGAATCATACTAGGTTATTGCTTTCATACAAAATGCTGTGCTGGTACGCGAAAATTGTTATAGAGGAGTCCAGTAAGCCCGAAAATAACACACTAGTTGAACCTAATTCACAGTCGTATTCTCACATAACAACGCCCGAAAATACCTGTGGTGAACACGCGAATGGTTCGCCCGACCATATGTTAACAGACGGAATAATACGCTAGCGTAATACGAGCGAAGGATTGGGAGTAAATAAGCAGAATAGAGTCAGCGACTTGTTAGGCGGAGGCATTTACCAAGCGACATGTGCGACCTCGTTACCAGATAACTACAGTTTCGTTGCAGCTGATTGATGATCACTTTGTTTCGCAAAGTCGCCAGATGCGGCCAGATGCCTCGGTGATGTTTGCAAAAGCTTTGATTGAGTCACATGTACCGCGACCAGCGGGGTAATTAAATGTGTTCGCGCATTATACGATACGAAATTAAATCACATGGGAAGTTGGATACAAGCACAAAATCGCTTGCGCTGATTAGGAAAAAACGTTTAGAGATATGTACCGAGAGACCAAGACAGAGGCTTGCCTAAATCAGAAAATATCAAAATTGCCCAGAATCACTATTCAAAACACGTTATGTCGTCATTTGATTAATCAGTGATTGACAATCGTACGCTCAAGTAATAGTCAGCAACCTTATCACGCAACACGCGAATTATGGGGATGGCTTCAAATAAGCAGCGCAAATCGGATGTAGACTGAGCGTGAATTGATTCAACCGTGCTCTGGGAGATTTAGAAAACAGATTATGCCAATGAGCCTGCCAAGTAATACCGTATGCGGTACAGAAGTAGTGGACAGTTGAAGTGATTAGAGACATGAATGAAACCGGGTAATCCATTAGTGGCTAGAGCCGCACAAAAGTAAGTATGAGTTGCAATATATTGGGAAATGTTTGTTACCGATCGGGCAACCATATTAATAAAAAGAAAATTTGCAATGAAGCCTTTAGAGAAGTTTATTGGTAACGTTTTGATTCTGACACAGATGCTTCGATAAACCAAGTTTGTCAGTACGAACAGTGATCAGGTTTAAATTGCACTCATCTGTTGAATCCTAAGCTGGCTGAGAACTGCACAGGCCATGATGGGCGCTAAGCTCGTTAAGATAGACAGACGAGATCAAGATCAGTGGTAGCCGCTTAATTTTTCTGGTTGTGTGCAGGTGTAAACAACTTCCGCTGGCTGATTTCATTGCTTGCATAAACCTTGTGCACACAATGGGTCAGGCACGTTAATGATTATCCACTGCAGAACCGGATACCAGATTATGGAGATATCAGCCCCATCCACCTTGTTCACCGCATTCATTCCAACCGTTGTTATTGCAACCGCCTAAGTTGTTCCTTGCCTGTTTTTTGCCCGCGCATTATCACTATTGCTTTATCAAGTTTAAGGCTATGACATGTGTTCAGTACGTGTTCAGCTAGGGCTGAATCTTGGATGAGTCACTGATATTCACTGGAATTGCTTTTCGTGTTCGTTTATCCTAGTACTCAATTCTCTGGAAGTTTACCAGTTATACATACCTCAGCAACCCTGGCAGTTGATTTTATATAGGTATACATTATGAGTTTCTATTAACATGTATGTGGGACCAGTTGATGACGTTGTAAAACATTGTGAGGTCATAATGCAGCCTATAGAAATGTATGCAAGCATGCATGCATGCATGTATGTATGTATGTATGTATGTATGTATGTATGTATGTATGTATATATGTATGTATGTATGTATGTATGTATGTATGTATGTATGTATGTATGTATGTATGTATGTATGTCTGTATGTATGTATGTATGTATGTATGTATGTATGTATGTATGTATGTATGTATGTATGTATGTATGTATGTATGTATGTATGTATGTATATATGTATGTATGTATGTATGTATGTATGTTCACAAGTCGGATCTAGGCAAAGTGCCGCTCAGTCATAGACTGCACGTAGGCTAAGATACTATCAGGCTGCTCAGGCCTAGACATATTTATGAATGAAAAAAGATGTCAGTGAAACACCAGCTTGTTCCCGCATGCAGCTCACTAACGGTGTCAAATCAATTTCCATCATGTTAGGTGCCTAGCTCTAAAGTACTGCAAGATTTCACGAAAGAGAAGGAATACTGTCTTCTAATCATAAATTAGGAGAAAATTTGTTAGCATCCGTGCTAAAAAATCAATAAAATTCTCTGGTCGAAGCTATTGATAAAGTACGAGCTGATAAACTTCTATCGTTAACGTCTCAGTTTTAAAAGGTTCACAACAAGATGGTCCAGTACATATTAATATTTGAGCTGAAACGTATTGAAATGATAAATCCGTTATCTAATAATAAATTAACAAAGTAATAACACATTCGCCGAACCGCAAGAATTTCAATTATTGGCGCTTTTAATTGTTTATGGGTGGTGCATTTGTGCTAGACAGACAAAGATATTAGTTTATCGAAAAAACGGTAAACTTTTATCGGGTGATATGAAAAATGCTATAAGATCATACCGGATTACAGTGGCGTGAGATACCGTTTTCTATAATTCCCAGTTCCGAATGGAAAAAACTGACGGCAATACACGACACCAAGCGAACGAATATGATACAAGTGCAAGCAATGTATAGGTCACACATTCTGAAGTGCTAATAGGAACGAATCGGACCGTGATCAAGGTATATAGTGGTGAAGCTACAAGTTTAGAATTCCTCAACATGAAAAGATTCGTTTCGATTGCACGAAAAAATCTATACAAAGTTTTCTAGCATCTATAAACATCGATTTTCCGCGGAAATTACTGTTCATCTTAGTTCCAAAGCAACGAAATAAGCGCCATAGATCATGAATCCGCTTCCTAGCCGAACGAACGGCAGGGCAGCTTAACCTGTGATATCTTCGTCGACTGAAAATGACCGCTGCCACATCGCATTCCGGTTGACATTTAATCTGATCGAGCAAAATAACCGATCGTCACAAGTCACAGTCTCCGCAAAATGGATCGGGCGTCTTGTCTGTCACGCAGGTAGAATACATACACAAAGTTAATCATAACCATGGCTGGTACTGTTTTCATAATGAAGATAAATGCCGCCTGTCAAAACGCAAGAAGTGACTCACAGAAGTTGCACCTTAAGTTCATAATCGCATGTGGATCGAACGATGCAAGTATATTTAGCGCGTGTCAATAAATCAATCGATCAAGGGACAGTAATAGATGATATTGCGTGATTTAAAAATCCGATATAAACGGAGTGTAACTGTTGCACACGATAATAAAAGACAGTGTTCGCATTGTGTGGTTGTACCACTAGTGATCAACCTGGAAGATGCTATTGGCGGTTCGGGAAATGAATAGGATCTGTAATGTGGTTTGGCGCAAGCAATAATGACCACGAATATAGACATCCTAGACAGCTGAGCAGAACATATTATGGACGTTACGATTCCATATCTTGATATTGAAGTTTGATGTGGCTAAGACTTACAGACCACGCAGGGGAATAACGACGAGATATGACGCTGATCTATTTCATCAATTTACCCCAAGTAAACAGTATTTAGTCTATCAGAATGCGTAATACTTTTCTCTGGCTCCATGCCCACACGTTCAGTATTATTATTACTAACTGTGCAAAATGGTTACATGAAAGCACGTGGTCAAATGCCATCGAGTAAACATTCCGCGCATTATGTGGTGAATATATTCCCAGTTCCTGGTCCAAATGTACTAACAAGAAGTGCACTATCGACGAGGGTCTATCTTTAACCCTTTGATTGAGACTCCCAACGTGTTCAAACTTGGATAAGTGCAGTCCTAGAGAAGACAGCGAGATGAAAAGTTGTTCGCTGCTCCGCTAATGTTGAGGTCAACAACATTTTGGCATAAAAACAACCGGCTTCAATTGGTCCACATCTCTTGGAACAGAAACTGTTATCATTGCGTGTACCACACATGACGCATATCACAGACAAAGTATTAATTCTCGGACAATATGCAAAACACCATCCTCCGACACAACGCAAGATCAGGAATCGCCCAAAGCCCAACGGCAATAATCGCAAATCAACGGGAATTTGAGTTTCAGAGGAATTGCTCGAGGATGAGTCTAGTAACAGCATGATCAGATGCACAACTAGATGGACAACGTGGGCCATTATTGAACGATCACGTGCTAGTCAAGGTCGCTTGAATGACCCCAACGCGGTGAAGGTTTGAAGTGAACCGCGTGACATGAAATCGATTGACAAATCAGCTGGAAGCGATCACTGGCACAGATACGTTAAGCACATTGTTGTAGAAATGAGAGTTGCTTGTTCTTGTCATGCGTGTAATAGAAGCTTTAACCAATTGGCGTTGTGGGATTTGTGGGTGAAGGTGATTAACGTGGAAAACTTGACCTCAGGGGAGAATCGAGACGCAATCGATAGGTGATGTGATTAACGATCGATTGAGTGTCTTTAAAACTTGTTAATTAAACGTAATAGGAGAGAAAACGTGATTTGACTTCGATTGACCTGACGAAGTTATCACCACACCCCTACCCTGTGATTATTTCTCGATTGCTGGGTCATTGTAATCAATCGCAAACAGGTGAAACATTCTCAGGGCATTTGGTGACAAGAAGTGACAAGAGTTGTGGATAATTTCAGAAAATTGTGAAACGCCTCTTGAAAATCACCTTTGGTTTATTGGCTGTTAAGTATTCATAAAAGTAAGCTGCTTCGTTTAATCCTGTCACGAGATATTCACGATTTATCAATAAGGTTTCAAAGCTATTATTCTTTTGAAATTCATTGCTGTAGCAACGTTCCTACAAATCTATGAACGGCCACAAGAAAGATTATTATTCAAATCTCCGAAATTTTCTTCTTCCTTATCTTCAAAATCATCAATCTTGTCCTCTTTTTACAAAAATACCCTCGGATGACCGAGTATCGTGAAACATTTTCGCATCTACGGTAGACAACCCGAGGCGTAGATATAATTCGAGCAAAACAAAAATAGCAGCGGACAATCATGAGAATAATTCGGAAACCTTAAAACTTTATCCCGCATTGTCACGTGAGCGTATCGATTGGTGTGAATGTAGAATGAAAATATTATTTAAATGAATTCCTCTTTACTCCAAACACATGCTTGAGAAAATGCAGCAGAACTTGAATTTCGGTAATAGTTGGGAAACTCACAGCGGAGAAGGTTCTGTCGTGAGTGAACGCCCAGTTCGACCGTGTACAAACCCAGAGACTTTGGGACTGGTAGGGGGTGTTTCTTCAATTAAGCCAGCTTTCTTTCTGTGGAACCTAGGTGAACCAAGGAACGACATTTTCAAACTGTTGAGCTTGGCTCTCCAGGGCTGCATGGAACTGTTTGGGCTGGTTGGGGCCGGAGTTGCATTTGATGGGTTGGATGAGTGTGAAGCGGATACCTTGGCATTTAAATGTTTGGCCCGGCTTGTAGGTGAGGAGAAAATGGGACTAGATGAAGTACCGACAGATGATTGAGAAGGGTCCGATGCTAAGCTACTCCGACTCTCTGCTTTCGGGGAAGTTGCTGCACTGAAATTAGCTCCCTTTTGTCCACGATTTGATGACTTTGGGCTGCACATCGCTGACCCATTTGGGCGTGAATGTTCTCCTAAACCCGGAGAGGGAAGTGTTGCGTGTTTTGTACTTTGGTTCACATCCCTAGAGTTACGGCCAATGTGAGCAGGTGGAGATTTCGGGGCAAAAGAATATTTCGTTCTGGACGGAAAAGCGTCAACCGGAGAAGATGGAGCCGTATTCGACGATACGGTGGACGAATTTGGTATATACTCGGAATTCGGAGTACTGGCTTTCATCGAACATCTGTTCTCAGGTTGGCTCGAATCTTCATCCACTTGATTCGAATGATCAGGTGATGAGATTGGATGCTGTAGAAAGATGATCCAAGAGCATGTAACTCGATATTGTGAAAACAGTTTCCAAGCAAACAAATATCATGCGACAAATGATTGGTTTGTTATGTCCGATTACGAACCTGAAATCTACTACCATAAAAAGTGACAGTGAAAATTCCTTCGCGGGTTTATATTACGACCATGTGCATCGAGAAAAGTGGATTAGGTTAAGGAGAAATTTGTGGAGATACACTTAAGAGAATCCACACTTTACGAAATGGAGAAGCAGGGTTCAATCAATGAGAGGAGATTCTCTTTTTGTTAAAGATCTACTATTTAGAGAGCAACAGGATACAGGAAATATGGTTTACACATTTGAATGAGTGTGAATCAATTATTTACATTTTTAATCGCAATCAGAATTAAGGCGAAAGACCGATAACGAATTTATTCACTTTTAGATTAGAATGAAAATTATTGATCAAAAAATATTCTTAAATACAGCGTTGGACTATTTTGGTCTATGATAAGCGAACTTAACAATCAGGCATTATACATGCCATATTAATGCCATAAGTACAAATCGAATGGTTCGGTAAAAGGCTTCGTTTGAGTTAAGAAAGCATGAACGACCATCGGCCGATTGAAGATTAATAGTGATCACAAATATTCTGTTCAACGCCTTTGTGAGCACGTTGTCAAGGTCAGCTGCGACAATAAAAACTAGTGTCATAATTATACTTGAATGCCACAGTTATATAGGGTTCGTACAACGAACCACGGTGTTCAAACACAGAATCACATAGTGATTCTTGGTCAAACACTCAAGGCGCTTATGGATGGCCAAAGTAATGTGTTGCTCACATCCCCCGCACTTACACATCACTATCGGTTTCTGAACCTAATCTGACTGTCTCCACCTGATGACGGCAAACAGCCAGAAACCGGTAGTGGAGTGTAATTTCGGGGGATGTGAGCAACACATTACTTTAGTGTCATAATTGTTTACATTACTATTTACTCCATATCTGTAATTCAACCGTGAATCCTGCGAAGTGGTGAGCATGAGATCATAGCTATCAAATGTCAACAGTATAATCAGGAAAAGTGGCAACCTTGACCCGTCTACAAAGAGAACCATGTACTTTATGTTGCAATTGATTTGTAAAAAAATATTAAAGGTGAATAGAGATTGTAGTTAGGACTAAAAATACTGAACAAAACAAGTGCATAACGCACTTTAGACAACCCGATGGTGTCAGAAACACCGTCGATTTTCTCACAAACGTCATTTGGCGTTCGTACATCGTTGGCGAACGAATTTGAAACCTGCTCGTCCTTCTTCGGTGGTTGTGGGAAATGATTGTGGTTCGGAGTTTGTGGTGGTTGCATTGAACCGGGTGGAACGGGTGGTGTTGTGTAAGGGGATACTGTCGGAATTAGATACGGCCCCGGTGGGAACGGATGTGGATGCAAGTGGGGCAACAGATGCATCGGGGGGATGAAATGCGGTGGTTGTGCCGTTGTGGGAATCGGAATAGGTCCTATGGATGGATGTATCAGGTGGTACGGCGGTGGACCAAAACCGGGAATGTTTCCATAGCAATGCAAGTTCATTTCCTGTGGGTGTGCGGGTGCCATTGTTGTGACCGAGGCTGCCGCGGCATCTAATGGATACGATGACCGAATGGTGTTTTGCGCACAAGGAGCTTTATTTTCAGACCCAACCGATGAGTTCACATGCCTACCGCCATTTTGAAGATGTGACCCCCCTCGATAGGTTGACGGTATCGCAAGAGAGTTTGGAGAAGAAAGCATAGCGCCCGAAGAGCTTTCACAGCTTACTGTGCGATTATGAACCCGTTGCAACGATAAAGGCGAACCCAATGGGCTGATACCCGGAGTGCTTGCCTGACTATCGACGCCACTTGTAAACGATTTCTTCCTCCTGGGAATATACAACATAGATTATGATATGGTAAAAATATATTAAGCTCACTATTGGAAACAATCTATGTTTGGCTGTATTAGAAAATAATGATAAAAGATGCGTCACTTTGAAATGAGAGGCTGTGAGATTGATAAGAGGGCATTAAAAAGATGGACCTAATAATATTGCGAACAATGTTTCTCAGTGGACCGCACTGATCTTGTTTTCACTAAAAGATTAAAGCACCTAATTCGTTTTTCGGAGGTAATCTCCTACTTCGAAATTAAACAAATAGTAATCACGAATGTATGTAAGCAGATCGAATTTGTTGTAGATATTGAAAACGTTTTAGTTAAATCCGTTGTTAAATGAGAATCATTATAAAAGCTTGAGTTTAGCTGCGAAATGTCGAGTGTATGAGCCTAAGTCAATGCAGGTTGTTCAGTTCAGACACAAATCAAAATAACTAAGCATGTTTTCCACCATTTGAACAAGCAACTAATGCTGAATCAGCTGTTATCGTCTGAGAAATCGTTTGCGATTAATTTGATGTGATAAACGGAAACCGTGACCAAGCAAACTTCTTCAAAAGAAAACAGTTTCTCACTACAGGTAGCTTCAAAAGATGATGTACTATGCCTCACAGATAACATGTGCAGAGCATAGCGTTTCGGGGACACGATCACAGCAACCTCCGTATCATGGTTATGTGATAATTCACCGCTTTTTCTCAACATCAATCTTCCTCTTCCTGTAGTCAGTGTCATCGGTCTATGGCCACAATGACTGCATTTGTGCGAAATTCCACGTCGAGTTCGTATCATGAATAGAACCGAGATCGCTGTAATATTTATCATTCAACACACCATGCTTAGCAACTCTACCCTATGGTGTGTATTAGGGGATAGGTTAGAGATACCGTCGTGCTACCATCAGCCATTAAGGCAGTAGCATCTGAATCACATTGCTTTACTTTTGCCGAAAATCAACTTCGCGCAAGGCCACAAGACGTGGACTGCTTATTGACAGTTTATCGTTCCTTCGGTACGCGTATGAGGAAAACGACAAGACAATTAGAATAACATAAAAAATTTAAGCCTGTGTATAGGATTGAAAAACAGTCAACATAGGGGACCAGGTACACTTTTTTAAGCTTGCATTGTAGAGCCTGATGAGAAATACCAAAAAGGAATTAATTCGATCTATTCAAATATTTTGTTGACAAATATGGCAATTTTTAGTCCAAATATTTTTTTAGTAAAAACTTCAATCATGTTCAACTTATAAATGCCTACGATTAAGAGTGAGCGTTTATCACGACACAACATCAACAGTACATGTACTAGGCGATGAACTAAGCTCAACGCAATGAAATCAAGGCCAACTCGAATCTACCTACCCGTAATGCAAACAGTCAAGCAAGAAGCTTATGGCTAGCGGTGAGAATGAAAGAATGAGACGGACAGGTTGTGTGTGACCGTCCGGATAACTGGATAGGCGTGGGAAGTTTTGAAGTCGTGATATGAATGATTGTAATTTGAGGCGGAGAGGTGATCCTTCAGCAAGCACGGAACTAAATGACGGTGCATCTTAGCGCACTTTTACTGAAATCTACCGGTGCCCGCTATGCATGCCGAGGAAATCGAACTAAGAAAGTGTTGCGGATTCACCCTGGGGGTTGGGGGTGGAACTGCAATCCACGATCATCAGGGAATAGCATTGGTTGATGCGTCACCACCAGAACTAAATTTAACTAGAGACGGTCAAGCTAACGGGAAATGTCGTCCAGTTTATTTATCATACCCCGTCAAAACGAGATAATAAACAAATATACCCTAACCCTACTAAAAGCGGGCATCATCACGTGGCTGCTATTATTAGATGCCATACATGAAGTCACTTTTTATGTCTAATGTAATGTGGAAAGCAGCCGTGCAGTTGTGCTGCATGGTGAATTCAAAAACCCTGACAATCAAGTTTTCACAAAACCAGACACCGTCACATGTCACCGTTAGTTATGGATGCATGCGGAACATGAGGGGAATGTATGTATGCGCATTTGTATGCGCGAACAGAAAGCGCAATGTCGGTACGTCTTCACCCCAGCCGACAAAATCAAGCAGTACGCACGCCTGTGAGCGAGGGAAGGACCGACGTGAAACGTGTTGATAATTCTATAAGAAGCAGCAGCAGCAACAACAACAAGCCTTATAGCCCCGGGAGCATGCAGCACCGATTCATGTCAATCACATCCGAAATGGTTGATGTGGTGTACGGTAGTCGATCATCATTGGGGCGCAACCTTTGTGGTGAAATGTGTGGGCAAGTTGACACGCTTGGCGTGAGGTTTTGCTTGTGAAAAGAACCCCATTTTGTGTGTGGAAGTGTGCGAATGTGCGCATGGATCGATTAAGACGGGTTGCCTGAGCTAAGGACGTGACCCGATCGTTTGGAAAACCCGGGAAAACCGGGCCGAAATGCGCGTAGTGTTTTCACAATCGCCATTGTGGGTTAGATTTGTAAACGCGTTCCTGGTTTATGTGCAAAGTGAACGGGTTTGAGAGAATGATGATTAATGCGGTCCCCATGAAAAGCAAGGGTGCTTCGTGATGTAGTGCGGATATAGTGTCTCTCAGTAAGAAACATTTTTATAAAAAGAATTTAAGAAAAAACTATGAATGAATTGAATGCTACACTCGTTCTTTATGAAATAAGCCATCTTTAAAGCCATTTAGGAGCAATCGCACAAATCCAAATGCATTAGTTCACAAGTGGGAAGTTGGTGAGCTGGTTCGTTTCCATAGCTACCTAAGGTGGATCGATTGAGCGAAAATATGTACACGGGGCTGAGACTGTTGAGTTCTGCAAAACTGAATAATCGTACTCGCAACACAACCCTAGTGAGTATGAGACATGATTTGCCCGACATTCTCTCTAATGAAACCTCACCATGGGAGAACAAAATGTCCCTCGTGTGGGATTTGAATAAATGGATGAGGAAATGTACGTAGATTAAAGCAATAAGTTTGGTGAGAATTTCTAGGTGGTCCTTGGAAGTTCGCGCTGGAAAACTAGTGCAGATTAAGGGCGTGTCTAGAAATTCAGAGGTAAACCCTCAAGTATTACAATCACCGAGACATTGTTGGTATTATTGAATAGAAATTTCTGATGCTCCATCCCGCTTCATTTCATGCAACGCGAGATGTTTTAAGTGACCTAGTTTTTCACTTAGATCGGGAAGCAATTTTGTTAACCGAATAATAATCTCTTCGCTGACACGTATAAATGATGAGCAGATGCGAAGCAAATAGAAATTTTAACAAGCGAGCGCATTCCTTGTTTAATCTGCACCGCGTGAAATATACAAATATTAGGCTCCAATGTATCTAAACAACGTAACATCAGAAAACGCACGCTACAATATATTAGACGAAAAAATGAAACCGTTGACGCAAGCGTTCATTTTTCAGCGTTTTTATGCGTCGCATAATTAATCACATAGAGTCAAAGTAAAGATACCGCAGTCTTTTACTATATGCAAACATTACTAGACATTGAGAGAACATTAAGCCGGGTCTACCTCTCAATTTAAGTTCATGTTTAACCAAACTTGAGGGACGAATAAAACGAGGAGCATTGATAACCGTTAAGAGTGCAGTCTAGTTCGGAAATGGAAATTGTTTGGGAACTATCATTATTTTGAATAAAACTCATATTGGCTCTTAAAATCTATGAGCCTTCACATTTTCACCGTGAGACTGGTGAAACTTAAAATATTTCGAGTCGCTGGTTCTAAACACGGAGTGGTTAATTTTAGGCCGTTCATTTGTCCACGCTGAAAGCTACAAATTCAGACGAGCCGCAGCCTTATTTGCCTTTTGGTCAGAAACGGTAAAAGCTCCTTATCTGAAAGGTCTGCCATCGTTGTTACTAAGCGTAGTCTTGTGTCTCATTAGTCAATGGTGGCTAATAGTTTATAAAGGCTTTCAGTGTTCCGTGAAGACAAAGATGATGGTACACAGTGCATGCGCGGTAAATGCTTCACTGTGCGTCAGTGAAACCCGGACCATCCACGCAAGACAGTAACAAAATCTCAATGCTTTCCATTTAGGACGCATCCACCGCATCTTGAACAAATCGTAAATCGCGAAATTAACGAATGATGATGTGCTTTTCCATAGAGCGTGTGCACCTTAATACGACAGCGCCGCATGCACTGGATGGGTCATGTGCACATAATTCAAAATGGTCATATTCGAAATGATCTACTCTATGGTGAATTTCAGGAATCAGATCATTGGGCAGAAAGTATTTGCGGTACAAAACGTCTCGCAAAAGAGATGTGAATGCTTTGGATTGGGTTGGCAAGAACTTGATTAGGACCGCTCGCTTTGGAAGCAATGCGTAAAGCGTCATCTGCAAGCTGGCGATGAGCAGATGCTGCACTCGGATGTTAATCGTAAATTACTCTGCCAACCTGCAACTACCACTCATCGTCCGATTGCTGCCTATCGCTGCGAGCGCTGAGGAAGATATCGTCCCTCTCGATCCGGACTGTTTAGTAATTGGGAATATTGTGGAGCAAGAAACCCTCATGCGTTTGTGATGTACACCCATGTTCGACATTGACCAAAGGAGGCCAACAACAACAACAGCGTTCCGTATTTTTATGTACTTGTTATTTGATTCCAGCTCTGGCATAATACAACAGAAAGTTACTGCAAAATCTCAGGTGGTTTCTGGGGTACCAGAGTAAGTAAATGAACTATAAAGAAGAGTCGAAACGCGAGTATATAGGTTCGATAGTTCAAGAGTATAACTTATTTCAAATAGAGAAAACTAAATGCTAAACCCGAGTTGCTTTCAAGGATATTGGAGCACCTTGGGGTAGGGAGCCGTTAAACAGAAAACCGTAAAGCTCGCAGCCTCTACATCGTTCCTTGTAGGATAATACAAGGCTGAAGTTATGAATCTGAATACCGGCATCAATTTTACTATATTTACAAGTCAACATAGGGTACCTTTGTATAATCATCCATTAGCTCTTTTTAGTCAGTTTCCTTATAATATGGCATACTGCAATGTTAACAAGTCGACTTTAGAAGAATATTACCATCAATCTCGAGGATAAACTGAACATAACTCAAAGGTGAAACTTATTATTATCAATAATAAAATACAAGCCTGGTTCCAGGCAAAGTACGGCACAGTTATAGACTGCATGTTGGCTGAGAGACTGTCAGGTTTCTCAGACCTATACAGATATAAGGAAGTAAAGGAACATGGTGGTGAGATGCAGATCATCGCCGGTTGTAAATTAATTTAACACCGTATTACCTCTGCAGTACTGACATTTAGCACAATTGAACATCAGTGAACCTAAGCTCACCTACAGTACATTTGAACTTGTACAACTGCTAAATTCGCAAGTGTTTTTTCGTGAAATGACAATTTTCTACGCACAGCTTACTCCAGCATTTTGAAATTAGATTCATAGCTTGAAATCCACAGAGCTAGTTTTTCATTGTTCCTAGCAAAAAGAATGATTTGTGATGGTTACAAAATTGTGGTTAAATTTCAAAGACTGAGCAGTTTTAGAAATAGGAAGACATTGGATGCGGAAATGAAGCGAATTTTTCGGAATCATTTCACCGAACCATTCTCACGGTAAATAAGATGGTCGCCCTATGATAAAAGGATAGGATATTCTCGCTGCAGATAGCAGAACTATGGTATTGAAATGTAACATCTCAAGAATCTGTTTGTATGCCCACTGGAAGTTTTATCAGTTAATTGCTGCTCACGTGCCTAGCTGTCTTTTGCTAACAGCTCTGACCGATTGGATTGCAAATCGGAGAGCAGTTATTATTTGACTGCATCATCACTTTAGACAATTTGCGATGTATAAGGAAATAAATGTTACCGAACTGTACGTCAATGGGATAAAAAATACTGAGGATTAACTTGTAAAGGAAGTCATAGTCTGATAATCATAATGTATGCAAATTTTAAACCAATGACTTACAGTTTTTGTACAGCCAAGCCTCTTCTGCCAGACAATGGGGAACCTTCACTCAAATTGCCCAATGAGAGTCGAGAAGAACCGTTGAGCGTCAGTTTGAGGCTGTCGATACGCTTCCTGGGTGGATCAGCTGCGAACAATCGATATGTGCATAAAATGGGCTTAGAGGCTAGCGAATGGAGAACAATTTGTTGTTACCCTTACTCAAAGAACATGGTAACCGTGATATTTTCTGAACTATAAATGTATGAAAAGCAGATTTTGAACAAAGCTGCGGATTGAGATTATTACACCCCTAATTCCACAAGGAAGTCTCCAGTAATGATGCTGTAAACAGATGGAGAAATGATGTCCACGCCAGACACGTTCTTCGTGATGGTTAAGATGATTCGATTCTACAGGGGATTTTTATTCGCCCTCCGTTCACATGGAAACGAGCGCAGCCAATGGGATAGCAATAAGTTAGAACGGTTTGACGTAGAGCTAGCAAACGAATACTGCGTATAAAATATATACGGCGAATCCGCACTGTCCGTTCCCAGCAGACAGTCTAAATTAGTCGCGTAATGAAGTCATATGAAGTCTATGCCTGTAAAAGTGATCATGTTGTTGTTGCTGTTTGCTTCCTTCGGTCAATATCGTCAATAAATGTACACTACGAGCGCATGATGGTTTCGTGTTCCCCAGCTTTTAGAATGACTAAACAGTCCGATTCTGGAGTGACAATCTCTCTCGCAGCGCTCAAAGCGACAGGCAGTACTCGGTCGATCAGTGTCAAAAGCGCGCCGGCGGCATGATCTGCGTTCAGCAGCCAAGAGCTGTATCTTCTCTTCCACAGCTGGGATATGACGCTTTACAAAGTGCCTCCAAAGTGAGCGGTCAAGAGCAAGTTCTTCCCAGCTTGCGGGGTCAATGCCGAAAGACGTCATATATCTTTTGCAAATGTCTTTGTACCGCAAGTGCTGCCTGCCCAAAGGTCGACGATCTGATTCTAACTCATCTTAGAGCAGATCTTTGGGAATACGACCATTTTCCATTCACTACACATGACCCTACCAGCACTTCAGCATTCGTTACTTAAACCATTCACGATACCTTCAAGTTAAGACAAATGCTTCGCAAATGGAAAGCATTCAGTTTCGTTTAGTGTCATACGTGTATGGTCCAGGTATCACTGCCGTACATTAAAGCATTTAGTACGCACGCGCTGTCTTTACAGTCAGCTTGCAGTTATCTCAAAGGTTGTCATAGCCGGGGGTGGCAGTGGGGATAAGCTCCCACTGTTAATAAAATGCTCCCATACGGCACGCGTCTCAAATAGCCTCTAACAATCAAGTCCAGCTTCTGGCCTGCACGAGTGGCTCTCCGAACCCGGCAGAACTGCTTCTACCAAAAGGAGAAGGGGCGATGGCGAGTGACTGGCGCCTGAAAACCAGTTTGCTTCGGGCAGATGGAGCTCGTTAGCATGGGAGGGCATTTCACCTAAGGGAAGGAAAATCCTGATTTTAAACCTCCGCTGCCTTGCGGGATACCCGATCGCGGGAAAGGCTTCGAAAGAAAACCCTGAGGAAAAATCTGGAACGGTTAGTTGGTGCACACCACCTCTTTCTGGAAACTCCCTGCTGCCTTGCAGTTCGCACTTGGTTGTGTAAAGGCTAGAGAAGCTGACTCGAACAAATGCCGAGTGGTGCTGGGGACGCCGCTTTGTACCCAAATTCACAAAACTATTCATTGAAGCCCACTCATCCTCCAGGAGGAGATAGTCGCACAAAAGTAAAGTAAGTATCCCAAACACGAGAGTTCAATCGGGACAAAATGACAGCTGCTCTGCCAATCCGCTTATCAATCTCCGTGTCT
>JACCGJ010017470.1:0-20076 GCA_013407085.1 Atriophallophorus winterbourni
CCAAGTTCTCGCCACCAATCTTGAGAGGCGGATGAGGTCCAGTGGCGGTGGTAAACTTAGTTTTGCGCGTGTTGATTCGTAGCCCCAGCATAGAAGCAAATGAGCTGAGGCGTTCCAGGGTCGTCTGAAGCGTTATAGGATCATCCCCCAAGAATACGATGTCGTCGGCATACTCCAAATCGGCAATCGAAACGCTCGGACTCAGTATCACACCGGCGTAATCTGAAAGCGCCTGCTTCATTGTCCAATCGATCGCGAAGTTGAATAGCACAGGGGACAAAGGGCACCCTTGCCGGACACCAGTCCTAATGAAAACGTCGAGGACATCATTCCGTATGCGCGTACGCGGCTCTGCGTGAATGAATAGTACGCTTGCATCATGTGCACAAGTTTCTCCGGCATACCATCTGCAAGCATTACGCTCCACAGCGAATCTCGGCCGACGGAGTCGAAACGACAGTAGCAAGTAAATTTGACTGAGAGTCAAATTTTATAGTGTCTACCTCTTTATGACCTGTCTGTGCCTTGTTCCTACTTTTACGTGGCTTCGAAGGCTTAGAAGATGGGGTCTGTGATGTGACATTTGGCTTGGCCGCTTGATCCGGTGCCTTAACCTTTTTAGTCCTTTTGCGTGACTTTGTAGGCTTGGGATTTTTACTCACCGTAATTTCTTTCGAGTTCGTTGTTTGTACCGCGGGGCTAGCAGTGATTCTCTCACGTACAACTTCAGCAAAAAATCTATCCACACTAACCTTAGAAGCTGTGCTGTATTGCCGAGAACGAGCACTTTAGCCTTTTCGGAAAATGCTTTTTTAGCTGCCCATTGGCACTCACTACATATCCATTGGAGCGAACGGTAAGTAACATAAACCTTATAGTGCTCGGGATGTATCCCTGAACACGTCGGATGTGCCCATCTTCTGCAAGTATTACACTCAATACCATTTAATACTTTTCTGCAACAAGATTTTTTAGGCACTTGTTGGCAATCATAATAAAGAAAATATTTGAAAAGTGATTACAGCAAATAAATTTCACAGACGAAATAGACTTCGCGTTATGATGTGTATAATGCAATAAATTGATTACCAATTTACAGCAAAATCAGATAAAAGCAATCTGGAAATGGATTGTTAACAAGAGCGTGGGAAATACAACCAAGTTGAACGTACCACGCAAGTTCAAGCAGTGTGATCCTTGGCCTGTTAGCGTAGATCCCCTAATGATTTAAAAATTAAAGCGTGTATCGAATCCATGAAACGATTCAAAGCTGCTGGCCCTGATGACATACCGCCTGTTTTGTTCAAAGAAGGTGGCCAAGTCCTAATCAGCACATTGGGCGATCTCCTTCGTGGAGTGTGGTTGTCAGAATCCGTCCCTCCGAGTTGGGGCGAATCGGTTATCATACCTATATTTGAAAAAGGTGCACGAAGCTCATGCTGTAATCACCGTGGGATAAGTCTCACCGATGAGCGCGCGGTGTTCCAAATTTTGCAATTTCTAGTGCTGTGATTTTATACTTTATTTCGACTCAATTGACTGCCAGCAAATGCCTGCCATTTCGAGCTGTTCTTGCCCAGTGTGTGGCTCTCGTGTCGGACCTAGAATGAAGTCTATCACTTGCCTTTCGGTGACATGAATTTTTCAAGCAACTAGCATTAATCATTGTGTAATCAGTAATGGAATAGTGAGCTAGAAAATAATTTCAGAGAGCGTAATAGAAAGCACGTCAAATTCTTTGTGCTGCACGAAAACGCATCTATCTTGTGAACCTCGTCTTACGGACTTAGAAACTGCAGTAATACGGTCACAGGCATCTTCTTCTCTGAAATACATTTGCCAGATGTGCCTTCCTGATTTTGAATCTCTGCAGAATAATGGCGAATCTACTCTGCTAACATGTCCTATGCGTACCTCACAAGTTACTCTACAGTTGTCCTCAACACCAGCTCGACCCGAAAGTGCAACCCCCCGTCAAGCAGTCGATAATAGGATTTCTAAAGTTGAAACTGATGTCCGCCGTATTCTTGCAGAACTCGCCTCTCTGCGCCGGAAACAAGATCAGCCTGTAGTTCCTGTTGTTGAATGTAACACTGGGTGCACACTCTCCCCTCCGTCACACCTTCCACTGAAAGACCCGGTTACTGCAACTACCTCAAAGCAAAAGCTGTCAAACACTTCTCCGCCAAAAGTCAAAAACGCGCGTCCTCACACATTCTCCGTCATTTGTACCAATGTACCTGAGTCAACATGTACACAGTTCAAAAGTAAACGTGAACATGATCTACAACAGTGGATTGACTTGTGTTCGAAAATGAAAATCCCAGCCATAGATCCCTCGGGTATAACACGATTAACCCGACATCCATCTTCCCCCCATGCCGATAAAGCCCGTCTCTTACGTATTGACTTGCAAACGAGTGAACAAGCTGAAGACGTTTTATTTTCTGCCTATTTACTCCACGGTGAACCTAGTATTATCCGGATCATTCCGAACGTTCCATGGACTGAGCGCCAAAAGAATCGTGATTCTAAATGAACGCGCCGAGAGCCATCAGCTATCATCATTCATGGTGTACCAGAAGGCGAATGTTCGAATGATCTAGATATGAAACAGCATGATTACGATCAGTGGCGTTTCCTACATAGTCACATGGAGTGTACTGATATAACCACAACCGCTATTTACCGTCTTCCTCGTTTAGGTACATACTCTGGTAATTCTCCCCGCTTACTGAAGGTTTGTTTTCTACATCCCGATATGGTAAATTCTGCGTTAAGTGCTTGGCGTACAACTCGTAGATATGCTCCACCTAATGTTCGACAATATTCCGACAATCCACGCCGTAATCCTATACCGACCGTTGTATCCAGATTGCCCAACACTGGCACCGAGGGTGACTCACTCGTCAATCCTAAAGTAACAAATCTACCACCCGCATCTACTGACGTATCAAAAAACCTGAACCAGCCGGTCGGGACACGACCGGCTCAGGTGTAAATCAGCCTTAACTTATTCTGCGGAAGTCCCTGGTATGTGGCTATGCTAATGCTCAAAGCCTTCTTAGTAAAATTAACGAACTCAGACTACGTACTTCCGCTTGCCCCTATGACATTCTTGCCGTCACAGAAACTTGGTTGAGTGATTGCCACCTCGACAGTCAGATTGAGCTGACTAACATGACTGTCCTCGGGTCAGATCGGCCTACAGCAGGAGGTGTAGCTCTTTACATTCGATCATCATTACACTGTTCAGTATTAGATGGTTTTCAATCTTCCGACGCTCTTACCTGTGTTCTGCAACTATCCGTTCATTCAACGTTACTGATTGTTCTCATCTACCGTCCACCCAATAGCTCAGCGGCTCGCGACATGCAATTGCTGACAGATCTGAACCACCCATTAACTGTTTTCCACACACATGTCCTCATTATGGGTGACTTCAACTTACCACGCCTATTCTGTGACCCATATCCTAGCAACCCTCTATCTAATGAACTACTGGACTTAATACACACTCATCCACTTTTCAACCACTCCACGCTCCCAACACGTTTTCACTCGCAGCATTCGCCCTCACTGCTAGACTTGATTTTGACCAATGACGAATTAATGATTGAATATATCAAACGGGAACCCCCACTTGGGCGCAGTGATCATGTCTTCCTCCACTTCGACCTAGTTTACTGGGCTGATAAGGTAAATGCACGCTCTATTTATTCACGTAAACGGACAAACTACGCGTCTCTCAACACTATCATTGATGAACAAGATTGGATTATTAACTCATCAACTTCGGCGGAAGATGCCTGGCTTCATTTTTCGACCCGCTTACAGCATCTGCAAAGCTTATGCACCGTTACCAAAGAAGTTTCTCTCAAAAGTCGAGGTTTTACTCCAATTCGTAGTCGCACTCGAAAATGGATGCGGGAAAGAAATATTGAATGGGCTACCTATCTCAGTATGCCAACTCCTGCGAACTGGGAGCGCTATCGGAAGCTTCGTAACAAAGTCAATTCGCTAGTTCGCGATGACAAACTCGCTTACCAGTACAGACTAACGAGCTCTTTTGCCATCAATCCCAAACGGTTATTTAGTTATGTGAACCGCTTGAGGTATGTTAAACCTGGAGTTACGATCCTTGAGACCCCACAAGGCTTGACCCAGGATGCTGCAGCTGCGGCCGAAGCTCTGAAAGCTCATTTTGCCTCCATTTTTCAATCTCCTGGCAACATCACGATTCCTGTAAATTCATCCCCATCCCATTCCACTTTATGTGACATCGAATTTACACCCACAGTTATATATCATAAACTAAAAAACTTACGGCCCACCAGTTCCGCTGGACCAGACGGTTTCCATCCCCGAACCCTACGCGAATGTGCCTCCTCTCTCTGTTATCCCCTGGCTAATCTTTTTACGCACCTTTTTGCTAACGGCTGTGTCCCACTTGACTGGAAGTGTGGATCTATCTCTCCCATCTATAAAAGCGGCTCTCGATCTCTCGTGTCTAATTACCGACCGATAACATTACTCTTTGTTATATCGAAACTTATATCAGTGACTCTCTGATCCAGTTCATTGAAGGACTACACCTTCTGTCTGATTCGCAACACGGTTTCCGTCTCCGGAGATCATGTGTGACAAACCTGATGCTCGCACGTGACCACTGGACATCCGAAGTCGACAAAGGACGTGAGATTCACCTAGTATACTTAGATTTCTCGAAAGCTTTCGACAGGGTCAACCATCGAATCTTGCTCCGCAAATTATGTTCTCTAGGGATTGCAGGTCAGTTGCTTCGGTGGCTTGAGAGTTATTTATCAGATCGCCGCGCATGCGTCCGCGTCGATGGATGTCTCTCTTCAAGTTTCAGCATTTCCAGCGGTGTCCCTCAAGGCTCTGTACTCGGACCAACCCTATTCCTATCCTTCATTGATGATGTCGTTCAAGCCATTGATTCCCACGCTCATGTATGCCGACGACATGAAACTCTGGAGAGTCATCACATGTCAACACGACATCGATCAACTACAGAACGACCTCCATTCGCTTTATGTGTGGTCACTCGAAGATTGCTTACCGTTCAATACAGAGAAATGCCGCGTCCTTTCAACGCGTACAAACTCTAGCCCAAGCTATTACCTGGGATTACACCTAATTTAGCCGACTTCTTCAGAAAGGGACTTAGGCATTATCGTGCAGTCCAACATGTCAGTCTCAGCGACGTGCCTGAGAGCGGCCAACAAAGCAAACGCCATGCTTGGTCTTCTCAAACGTGTTTTTCGCAGATTTGAACCTCAATGTTTGTCGCTTTTGCTCAAAGCATTCATCCGTCCACATCTCGAATACGCCGTTCAAGTTTGGTGCCCGTGGTTACTGAAGGACCAAAGACTTCTTGAGGCTCCCCAGCGACGCGCCACAAAACTTGTCAGAGGTCTGGCCTCGTATGCTTATCCTGAACGTCTTCGCTCCCTCAATCTCTTTTCAGTGTGCACGGATGTGCAATCGTGCAGCACTTCCGTGCTGCGCAGCTAACGCCGTGCTAAATTGAGTTGCCATCGGTAGTGAGCTGCATGCGAGTACACGCTGGAGTCTCACTACCATTTCTATTTTCCTTCCCCTTATCTGTCTAGGTCTGGGCAACCTGACAGTATCTTAGCCCACGTGCAGTCTCTGACTGTGCGGCACTTTGCCTGGATCAGGCTTGTGATTCCATACATACATCTCTTTTCAGTGAAATACAGAAGGCTCCGTGGTGACCTCATTCTCACCTACCAAATCCACTGATCACCCTTGTAAACACATTCTCGTCCTTAATCGTGAAACTTCACATCTTCGTGGCCATTCATTCACGGATGTGCAATCGTGCAGCATTTCTGTGCTGTACGGCTAACATCGTGCTAAATTGATTGGCCAACGGTCGTGAGCTGCATGCTGAAATACGCTGTAGTCTCACTACCGTTTCTATTTCTATTCCCCCCCTCATATCTGTCTAGGCCTGGGCAACCTGACAGTATCTTAGCCCACGTACAGTCTCTGACTGGGCGGAACTTTGCCTGGATTAGGCTTGTGCTTTCATACATTCACTCAAACTTTCATACCAACACTCACGCCTCAACTGTCGCAGGCATTTCTTTTCCCTCCGGATATGTACTCACTGGAATAGTCTACCCCAGGAAGTCGTATCCACAACATCCGTAGAGGTTTTAAAACGAAGTCTGGACGCTCATTTAAATGATCTCCACAACAACATACCTTGAGGCCTTGTCTGTCCGATTGCTGTTGTTCTCGGATCAGCACTGATCTACTACACCGCATCGCGTACTAGCTTCATTTTTTCAGGTACGTTGTCCTCCTTGCCTTACTACTCCGTTCATTCCCTTCCTAACCACCTGTCAGTTTTACTTGTTTCCAGGTCTAACGCCACCCCGATGCCTCCGTATTCTCCTGCTACCGCCTCGCAATATAAGGAAGGCGCGATTCCAAAGCGAGTGTGGCCCGCTATAAGGCCTCCCCGTCCCCGAACAGATGACACTCACAATTTTATTTCCACGACACTGTACATACCAACCTGTGGTTTTTTTAAGCTATGCTTTTACACCACAATAAACCATCGAACTCCTATCATTACGAGATTATTAGCATCCATATGTCTTCAAAGATTTACATCACATAGAGGATCACATATCCGAGAGCAGCAAGCTGGCTTCCGGCCTGGCAGAGGCTGTTTCGACCACATTTTTACTCTTCGACGGATCTTAGAACTTCGGCACACCTATCAACAGCCGACAATAGCCACCTTTTTAGACTTCAAAGGAGCATTTGATTCAGTCGATCGAAATGTCCTGTTTAACACCTTGCTATGCAAAGGCGTTCCGCAAAAGTATATCAACATACTACGTGCACTTTATGCTCATACGTCCGGATGCGTTAGGGTTTACAACGAACTCTCACCCAAATTCCACACCACTAGTGGCGTCCTACAAGGATATCCGATTTCCCTGTTTTTGTTCTATTTTGTAATTGATGCCATCATGGAATTATCCAACGAAGGAGCCCCATCTTTCGGAGTTCACATAATGCCAGGCGGCAAGCTTCTCGACTTGGACTATGCTGATGATATAGTTCTGCTCTTCGACTCGTACACAGATGCACATGCGATACTGAACAAGCTATCTAGTATTGTGCCCGCATTTGGAATGCGTTTTGCACCCTCTAAGTGCAGTGTTCTGCTGCAGTACATCGACTTATCAAACAGCACTTTATTACTTGACAATCAGGCGCTTGAAGTCGTAGATCGTTTTACGTATCTCGGTAGCTGTATCAATAATTCTGCATCGTTAGATGACGAGGTCTCGGCACGCATTTCTAAAGCGACCGTAGCATTCCGCAACCTAAGTCACTTCTGGCGTCAGAAAGGACTTTCTTTCTTACTCAAGGGTAGAGTCTATAAAGCGACAATTCGGGCTGTGTTACTGTATGTGTGCGAAACCTGGACCTTACGTAAAGAACACTTTCACCGTCTCCAAGTATTTGACAACCGATGTCTTCGCAACATTCTAGGAGTTTGCTGTTGCAATCGCATTCGCAACGATGCTCTCCGAAATAAGTTGTTCGGTAGTAATATTGGTATAGAGAAGCAGATCAACCTGCATAGGTTACGCTGGTTGGGTCACGTTTTACGGATGCCGGACCACCGACTTCCGAAACGGATTCTTTTTGAGACGCCACTTATTGATTGGCGTAAATCTCGGGGTGGCCAAACCGTCACATGGCATAGACCGTTAAAAAAACCTTACCAGTAGCCTTTCCAAAGTCGGTGCAGCGCGTCTTCCTGGCTGGTGTCCCCGCGATCAGATATCGCAATGGCTAGTTACGCTTCAGGATATGTCCCGAAACCGTGTTCAATGGCGATCTTGTACAGAGCATCTTCTTGGAGTGTTTGCTTAACCTTGTATGTTGTCAAGCGGAGTAACAAGAAAAGCTTTTTATGATGAATGACGGTGAAAGCAGCAAGGAATCTGTCATGCTGATGTCGCTCTGCTCGTTCACGAAACTTGTTTGAATGCATGTTCCATTCGAGGTGTAGGCACCTCTACCCAGTTTGTTTGTGCTTACTCTTCTATAGAATCCGTAGCTATTCAAGTCCCACTCTTCCTCGTCTTTTAGGATTTTACTTTTTCATGGTTGCGTGGCAGTTAAGCATTCGGTACGTGCTACCGGTGTAATGCTGTTTGTGATGATGATGATGATGAAGCACGCCTGAAGATGCTTGCCTCCTTAGAAATCATCAACTGAAATGAGTTGATATTGAACGTGATCTGGTTACAGTTGTGACACGGTCGCTCTAATCCAAGGAGGATGCGAACAGTAAAGTTGCTGCCGCAAACCGCACATGGTGGGCTATTAATCGGTCGTTCTCACGATTACTTCACTAATGTTTCGGATTCTTTATTCCACGTATGTGAGACCAGTTTTGGAATATGGTTTGCCAGCAACCTTTCTACAAACTAATGGAAAACGTGACCAGCTATAAAAAGTGCAACGGCGGGCGACGAAAATAGTACAACGATTGAAATCAATTCCTTATATGAAGATAGTTTAATGCCTCTACTTTATATCGCTCAGTATTCGGCGTGTGTGCTACGACTTGCTGCTAACTCGTCGCATATTACTCAGAGCCTATGGTGAAGAAAGGTGCGAGATTTTCCCTATCGTGGCGGACTCAAGTCCCCGTGGCCATGTTCTAAATCTCCAAACGCGAATAACACTACGCCTCACACAATGAATCACGCTCTCAACAAGAGTTGTTAACTTCCGTTCAATACGACAGGCAGATCATTGACCAGCACTTTGAACAGAAATGGTCCGAGAACTGAGCCTTGTGGAACGACAGATGTGGTCAGGGTAGCTTTGGACCGGATTCCGTTTACCTCCACTCGGTTAACTCTTCCGCTGACGAAATCTTTTTCACTTGAGTACACATCAATTGATACCAATTGCCTCAAGTTTGGATAGTAAACGTTCATGTGGTATAGGATCAAATTTGCAGGAATGTGAAATCGTGCAGCATTTCTGTGCTGTGTGGTTAATATCGTGCTAAATTGATTGGCCAACGGTAGTGTGCTGTATGCTGAAACACACTGAAGTCTCACTACCATTTTACCCCCCTCATATGTGTCTAGGCCTGGGCAAGCTAACAGTATCTCAGCTCACGTGCAGTCTCTGACTGTGTGACACTTTACCTGGATCAGCCTTGTGCTTTCATATCATACTATACCGTGCGATCCAATGCTTTGCACCTCGGGAAGATGTTCATGCGGTGTGTGATAGATAACCCTTTACACTACAAACTCTCACCGATTCAGAGAGCGCTCTGGAATTTGTCAATGTTCTTTGAAATAGAAAGCAACACCATCACCTGACCGAGACATTATTCTGTCAGTTTTGAGCTAGTAGAATCCAAAATGTCCTCATGCAACCACGTCTCACAAATAACAAGGTTGTCTATCTTGCTAGATGGCAGTGCAACATTGAGTTCATCCCACTTGTTTCTCAAGCTCCTCGCGTTAAAAAACAGTATTTTAATTGACTTCAAATGACTAATAAGTCGGGCTGCATTGTCAGAGGTTTCCATCGATTCAATATTTTACTCAACCATTCACGTTTTTCTTATTTCATCTCTCGTATTCAACTTCCAAATTCTACCATAGATTAACCGATAATTTTAGATATTGAAGATCCCTGGATTCTTATCTTTCAGTTTAACCAAATTCCACAATGGCCGATGATTTTGGCCTAGATCTAGATGAACTCTCGTCAGTTTTTGAACCTAAAGATGAGAACGATAAACCAGATTCCACAGAAGCGGAAGCTCCGTTAAACGAAACCGAGGTTGCACAAAAGAAACGAAAGTAAGTTTTGTTTTTCTTCCCTCTGATCAACTCTCGCCATACGTTGTGGTCGATTAGTCAATTTCAACAACAGTTTGTGCTGCGCTAATTTTCATTGCTGTTTCCCTTCCATCTTTTCAGTTTTCTGGCCAATTGTGTCAGTGTCCTTTGATGATGATGATGATGATTCATCCTTGATGGATGTGATCTCCTTAGACACATCATTCTATTTCCGTAATGAAAAATGTTATGTACCTTTTTTCTGCGTGGTTACCTAGACTTAGCGTGCTTGCAAACTGCTAGTTGATTGGCCTCAAACCGAAATACTACTGCGACCCCTGGCCGATTGCGTCTTATGTCACCCCTAATATCTTTGTAAACATCGTCTTGGTTTTATTAAGCAATATTGTATTCTTCTCTAGAGTGGATGTCAGGAAGATGGCTTGTTGTACCACGTGATAGGTGCTATGTGAGTATGCGGCGTAGTCTAATCGTGTGGATGTGATCGTAGATCCCGAGGGATTCCAAGGTATTGTGTGCCGTTCCAAATTGCATTGTGTGAAAACACAAGCCTGATCCAGGCAAAGTGCCGCACAGTCAGAGACTGCACGTGGGCTGAGATACTGTCAGGTTGCCCAGGCCTAGACAGATATGACAAAAGAAATAGAAAGAAAATAGAAATGGTAGTGAGACTCCAGCGTGTTTCAGCATGGAACTCACTACCGGTTTCCAATCAATTTAGCACGATGTTAGCCACACAGCACAGAAATACTGCATTCGATTTGGTAGAGTAGTTCCTGTCCCTATCAAACGTATTAAAAGTATGAAAATACACGTCTGATTCAGACAAAGTGCCAAACAATCATAGACTACTCGTGGGCTAAGATACTGTCAGGTTGCCCAGACCTAGACAAAGTTACTGCATAGTCGTACACCCGCATTAGAAAATGCCACCAGAAGCTGTTTGTTTGATTTTATTCTGCTCTTGTACAATGGTTGTTGGTTTCTTGTGTGTTCAGCTACGGCACACCTACTCATGTACGCATTTTAAAGCTACTTCATTCTTCCTAAGCACACATCTTTCATGATTGTCGGCCATCAAGGCATACTGCTCACTTGATGAATATGACGATCAATCTGTATACGTGTGAAATTACGAGCCTGAGTCCAGACAGTGTTTCACGGCCGTTGGCATAAGTCTTCACAGAAAATCTGTAGCCTGAACGTTATTCATCCCATCCCCAAAACGCCCCTTTTGCTTGGTGTAACCTAGAGACCTAAATGGATTCGATCGAATTTTAAATTATATTTGTGTTCCCCACTTTATGTGCAACCTTTCAAGCTTTTCGTTTATAATTTAGTATCACATCACACACATGGGGCACATCGAATGCCCCTGTATGTGTATCAAATTCTTTTATTTCACAAATATGATGGATTACGTCGCAGCTTCTTGACTTTCGTTGTCTATTTGGCCGATTTATCCATATTTAGAGTCGAGGCTTCCTTGAAGTCTCTTATTTCCGAGGAAGATGTGGACAACGCGGCATCAGAACATGCCGCTAAACGATCCAAATTGCTGGCTGACTTGGACACTCTTGAATGCATCGCTCCACGAATCAAGATTTACAAAATTGCAGCTCCGGACAAGTGCACGCATGAGGTATGTTTATGACGCGCCACTCCATTTCACTTCAGGTTGCTGTCCCACCAAGTCTAGATTATCGTCCAATCACCAAAGATTCTCGGCCTCCTGCGAAAACATATCCGTTCACCTTGGATGCGTTTCAACAGCAAGCGATCACGTGCATCGATAACAACCAGTCGGTGATGATTTCGGCACACACCTCGGCTGGAAAGACTGTGGTGGCAGAGTAAGTGACCGTGAACAACATTCTCGATTAATCTTCATTTATGCCACTTGTAACTTGGAATGGTGTCGTTGTAGCAATGGTAAGACTCTTATTTTGCTCCATCAGATGACGGATGTGCAATCGTGCAGCATTTATGTGCTGTGCGGCTAACATCGTGCTAAATTGATTGACCAACGGTAGTGAGCTGCATGTTGAAATACGCTTGAGTTTCACTATCATTTATATTTCCATCTCATATCTGTTTAGGCCGGGGCAACCTGACAATATTTTAGCCCACGTGCAGTCTCTGGCTTTGCGGCACGTTGCCTAGATCAGGCTTGTGCTTTCATACATACGTACATACCATCAGATGAAGGCTATGACTGTTAAACTAGCGACATCAGACGTTTTGATGGTAATTGACTACATTTCGCCTGCAAATGTTTTTCTAATCGTGCTTATTCAGTATTCATTTGAAATTTCTCCAGCCGCCGCAGCATAAATTCCATGTTCCAAAATATAAAATGTACATCGCATTTAAAGCGTGGAATGTCTTGATGATAGAAAAAAGAAAAAAAATAATTTTAATGTTATCTTATTTTTGTAAGTTGTCAAGTGAAGTGGCGAGGAAAGCTTGTTATGATGCGTGACGGTGAAAGCCGCAAGGAAGCTACCAAGTCGACGTCGCTCTACTCGTTCCCGATACTTGCTTGAATGCGAGTTTGATTCGAGATGTAGGAACCTCATACCAGTGTGCCGCTGTCTAATCTTCTACAAGTTCGATAGTTTATTTGGCGCCACCCTTCCTGATCCTTTTAGGATTTTTAACTTGTCATGGTTGTATGGCAGTTGGGCACTCGATACTTGCTACCGATGGCCAAAATTGATTGGCCAACGGTAATGAGCTGCACGCTAAAACACACTGGACTCTCACTATCATTGCTACTTCTATCTCCCCCCCTTATATCTGTCTAGGCCTGGGCAACCTGACAGTATCACAGCCCACGTGCAGTCTATGACTGTGCGGCACTTTGCCTGGATCGGGCTTGTGCTTTCATACCATACCATACCGATGTTCATGATGATGTTCATAAAAACAGCATACCATCAATAACTCGACATAAATAGACGGGAGATTGGTATTCTAGAAGGCGGTCGACTTTATTGAAGTACATGCACAAACACATTGCTCTGCAACCTAAATGAGGCATGCCATATGTCGTGTGGTGTTCTTAATATGCTACTTCAACAAGTTTCCTACGTCAAGGTTGCCGCTGAACACGATTCTGAGACATGCGCATGTAAAACACCCAATTTAGCTGTTGGCGTTCTTATCTGCTCAAACTATTTCAGAGTCCGTACCCTCTTTTGTAGCGAAAGCGTTTAGATCCATGTTTGGTGAATACAACTGTTACAGAATAGCGATTGCATGGAATTCACATGACAAGACCCTGGCGAAGGAGTTTGCATATATTAACCTGTTTTTCGATATCTCCATCGCTGCTAAATATCCCATTATCGTTATTTCGGTTGCATATTCGATGGTAGAAGGAGAATGAGCACAGTGGTTTATTAAAAAAATTCGACATTTTAGCCTACGACTTGAACAAAACAAAATCCTTACAAACTACAGTTGAAATACTTGCAGAAAAGATGCATATCATATCGTCATCTACCTAGATAACATCATCCGCTAAACTTCTTTCGAAGTGATTTTCAAGTGTAATCGTGGGCTTTTTATACGGTGGTAGTTTTTCCGTTCAATGATCCATGTTTATTGAGTTCAACGACTTTTGGCTGTCATGTACAGACCAATTAGAAACCGGCTACAAAGCAGGTTAACAACGTAATAAGAAAATGAACGGACAAACAAACATTGTATAAAAAGCCCACGATCACACTCGCAAATCACTTGGAAAGGAGTTTAGCTGATGTTGTCATCTTGCTTGGAGACAAAAGTCCCGAACAAACAAGGGCAGCTCAGCGAACACTATTTGAACAGCATCCACACCCTGAGCTACAAGTATTCTCTTTTATATCTAAAGTCCGGGGGGTGTTCGCAACCTCGGTCATCCTCGGGCGCTTCAAAGTCTTACAATGTCTACATTACGAATTTCACCCCTTTTTCGGGGATTTAAGACAGCCAAACCAAACGTCCGATCGAGGGTTTCAAATTATCCGTACGCTTTGCTTGTTTTGATGCAAATTGTTTTGTGAAAAAGCTTCTTTGACACAAAAGGTAATGTGCTCTATTTAAATCTGGTGAGAATTTCAATGTTTTTGACTACTCACTAGTATCAAGTCCTTCAAAATATACGCCCAGTTGATCACGTTAGCCTGCAATGGATGCACTCGAGTTTGACTCGTAGTTGAGCTCATCTTCAGTACATATCCTCTGTTTAGGGTAGGACTCGTACTCCAGAATATTACAAATGTGTTATCGAACATTGCATGGATGTACAATCGTGCAGTACTTCCGTGCAGTGCACCTAACACCATGCTAAATTGATCTGCCATCGGTGGTGAGCTGCATGCTGCAACAGGATGGAGTCTCATCGCCAATGTTGTTTTATTTTCATTCGCTCATCTGTCTAGGTTTGGGCAACCTGTAAATATCTTGGCCCACATGCAGTCTATGACTGTGCAGCACTTTGCCTGGATTGGGTGTGTTCTCATACGCACACATGTTCATGATGGCAATATAATATATTACGATTGAGTTATAAAAATGATTGTGATTTGGCTAGTTCGGTATGAATTTGTTGAGAATTATTAGCAAAAATATTGTCACAAAGTCGATCACAAGAAGAAAAGTGTTGTTTCACTATGATTTCCGAGATGCGTTCGAACAAAATTGAACTGGCGCGAGAAATAATTTCGAGACCACGTCTTTCTAACAACACAAAGTCTTCTGAAAGGAGTGTAGAAAATCGACAGAAGAACAGTATAAAATATGAGGTAGGATACAAGAGAGGTGCTGGGAACTCCGCTTTGTACTCAAATTCCCAAGACTCTTCATTGAAGCCGACTCAGCCTCCAGGAGGTGATAGTCGCACAAAAGTATGAAGTGAGAGATCGGGTTAGGTTTAACACCAAAAGAGCGAAGAGGAAACGCGTAAAATGAGAGTTTGTGCACTTGATTGAGAATAGAATTAATGGAATGGAATTGAAAATGTCTGAGACCGAACGATTGATAGATATAGAAATAAATCCAGAACTAATTAATATAGAATTCAAATGATGATTCCAGGGTAAGTAATGTAAAATCACACCATATGAAACGTATCTCGCTGTATTTTCTGCTGTCACTTGCCTCAGTGTTAAACTTCTTTACACGGAAAACCGAACGGATCGCTTTGATTTCCTTCGTTCTCTTTTCCCAGATATGCCATTGCAACCGCCTTGAGAGACAAGCAACGAGTCATATACACCACGCCGATCAAAGCGCTGAGCAATCAAAAGTATCGGGAGTTCTACGAGGCGTTTCCCGAGGTCGGTTTGCTCACAGGGGACGCCACGATCAACCCAAACGCCAGCGTGTTGATCATGACCACGGAGATTTTGCAATCGATGTTGTATCGGTGAGCTTGGGGGTGTGCTATGATGATTTAGTCAACTCTGTACAAGTCATGCATGCATGCTTTTATTGTTTCCAGGTGTCACATTTTTATATGAATAATTTTATACACGCGAGCATTGTCTGGCTCTAGGTTTATGCGTCTTGGTGATATCAATTTTTATACCACGTTGAGACTGATGGTTACCTTTCAAGGCTGTGAAATCTGTCTAACCCTGGCGGTCTGATACTAGCTTAGGTTACTTGCAGAGGCACTTTACCACGATCCTTCATACATTCATATACAGTGGAACCCGCCTACAACGAATTCCCGCTTTGAACGAACACACCATGATTTCCCAAATAAATTCCCTATCTGCAAGCTTATTTGAAACGTGCGTACAACGAACTGTTCGTTACGAATCTCGCCTATTACGAACACTGTACACGTTCCCTACAGCTATGTTTGTTCAATAAAGTTCATGCATACAACGAACTCGCTTTGTCTTGCCTTTAACCCACGACGCTCCGTCAAGAGTGGCCTGCAGTGCGCTAAGAATAGAACTGACACACCGCTTGGCGAGACATAGGCAGCCTGTGCTAACTGACTCGCACGCATGCACAAGAAAATCACGTGAATTGTCTAAGACTGGTAGCTCCGTCTGTAAAAGATGCCAGAAGTGCTCTTGATCTCTGCAGGAGATTTCTAGGATAGAATGAAGAGACGTCGAAATAGAACTTGAATTTGTGGAGAGAGAGAGATCGAGGCTGTGGCGAAGTCAAAACTTAAACAAAAGAGTATCGCCAGCTACTTCAGGAAAACGTGAGATTGGACTGTCAGTGTGTGTGCAAGATGATTTTACTACTTCGTTTTATAATAAATTTACTATTAATAACATGAACTTGGATTTAATGTTGTGATCTGTGTGCTGTGGCATCATTTAATCATCAAATGGATTACACGCATGCAGAAAGACACAATGGTAAGACATTCTTCACTTGTTTACACGTGTACAGAAAAACGGCGGTAAAATTACATGTCTGACAATGCGGTTTATATACAACGAACTCCGCTTATAACGAACATTTTACTCTCTCCCCAGCGATTCGTTGTACGCGGGTTCCACTGTACATATTTTGAGAACATCTATTGTGACATGTTACCGTTCGCTACAGCGGTGTTTATCAAAGAGATGCGATAGCTGCTAGTTTGCATGCATTTCCATCACACACACACCACGACCGGTTTCGTGCTGCTTGCACTCATCAGGTACGGACAGTATGATCAGGATCCGTATGCGCTTGATATAAAAGATGGGGTGAAATATCCTCCTCTTCACTGCTCACTTTGGAGGCATAATACAAGCATAACCCGACAATGTCCTTTTCTAAAACAAGGTCAACTCCTGCTCTTTCAAGGAATCCACGTCACAGGCGATCGTCGAGACTGGTTATGACCACCTCGACACTTAAACTTGCTCAAGGCATTTACTGTCACACCACACGGTATGCTCTCGCCATTGCCCCACCTGTTGACCGTGTAATTTTAGCCACTCCGCAGCCAACGCCTTGCTAAATAGCTTGCCACCAGTCGTATGTTGCATGTGAGTTTTTGCCTCCATGATCCTATCGATATCTGCCGAGCTCTAGACAACCTGACAATGTCTCATCCCACGTGCAGTCTTTGGCTGTGTGATTCAGGCTATCGCTTTCCTACATCGTACTATAGCACTTGGGGAAAGCTGGAAGTGATTAAGATCAGCCCATTCGAGATCAAGTCGCGTTCCTTGGTCTTGCATCTATTACGTTGTTGGCTTCAATGTCACTCGATGTACTTACTTTACTTTTGTGCGACTATTTCCTCCTGGAGGATGAGTCGGCTTCAATGAGGAGTCTTGGGAATTTGGGTACAAAGCGGCGTCCCCAGCACCACTCGGCGTTTGTTTGAGTCAGCTTCTCTGACCTTTGCACAACCAAGTGCGACCTGCAAGGCAGCAGGGAGTTGCCAGAAAGAAGTGGTGTGCACCAACTAACCGTCTACGAGACTCTGTTTCAGATTTTATCCTCAGGGCTTCTCTCGAAGCCGTTCCCGCGATCGGCTATCCCGCAAGTCAGGGGACGTTTACAATTAGGGTTTTACTTCCCTTAGATGGAATGCCCTCCCAGGCTAACGAGCTCCATCTGCCCGAAGCAAACTGGTTTTCAGGCGCCAGTAACTCGCCCCTTCTTCTGTTGGTAGAAGCAGTTCTGCTGGGCATGGGGAGCCACTCGTGCAGGCCATAAGCTGGACTTGGTTGTCAGAGGGTATTTGAGACGCGCGCCATATGGGAGCATTTTATAGACAGTGGGAGCTGATCCCCACTGTCATCCCCAGTCTGATAACTTCTGAGGAATGCAACCCCCTCGGCCTCACGGATGTTATTTTCATCTATGCCAAACCATTAAACGAAAAATATGTGAACTAGGGATGAAAGCAAATTATGAGGCAGACGATGATTGTGCCGTTGAATGATGTAGCCGACACATTTTAGATTTTATCGATTTAGATTGTTATCTTATTTTGAACATACCTTTGTTCAAGGTATACGAATTAGAGGTAGAAGAGTAAACTGCACCAGCTATATTTCCACCTGAAACCTGGAATAAGTATGAAAACGCAAATAGTGGTGTTGCCCGAACAAATAATGCTGTAGAAGGCTGTCATGATGCATTACAGTCACTCTTTTCCTTCCAACATTCCACCTTATGGACATTTCTTACCGGTTTGCGAAAGGATTACCGACAGCATAGGCCTCTGTTCTTCAAGCAAATTCTGGTATTCATATGAAACTTGAGAAGAAGTATGCTGAGGTATGCGCCAGGACATCTCAGCGATAATCAACTACGGAAGTTATCAAACTGGGGATTAAGTGACTGAAGATTAATTGACTGGGGATGAAGTGACTTGGTGATTAAATGTCTGGGGATTAAGTGTCTGGGTCTAAGTGTCTGACGATTAAATGTCAATACACCGTGATTAGCACTCACTGATAGCATTTTGTGACCCACCGATTAACCGCTTCGATGTCGGTTCGGGTTCATCCCAACCTAGCAGTTCTATAGCCTTGTTTTCAAAATGGCTTTTATGGAGCTTGCCTCGGTTTGTATTCCGCATCCGCTTGTAGAAAAGTCCTTTCTCGTTTTGCGCATCTGTATGTTACAGGTTATCATAGCTCACACAAAGTAGTATGATCCTTAGCCCCAACCCCAATTCAACCCTCATGTTTAATTAAGCCATGTTGCATCCCACTGCTTCCAATCCACACCTACCGTCTTTCAGAGGTGCATCCATGATGCGAGAAGTTGGATGGGTCATCTTCGATGAGATTCACTACATGCGCGATCCTGAGCGTGGGGTCGTGTGGGAAGAAACGCTGGTCCTGCTTCCAGACACGGTGCGCTACGTGTTTCTCAGTGCGACCATTCCAAATGCCCGCCAATTCGCCGAGTGGATCGCACACCTGCACAGTCAGCCATGTCACGTGGTCGCCTCAGATTCGCGACCGGTGCCGCTGCGACATTATTTGTATCCGGTCGGCGGTGAAGGATTGTTTCTCGTGCTGGATGAGGTACGTCTCGGTCTCATCAGAGGAATGCGAGTTAGCTGACGTTCATGTTTTCATACAATACGTTACTGTCTGTTGAGATGAGATTATGGAAATCTCTCGTGCATTCTGGTGTCCGCTGCAATAGTTTTCTACGCGTGAGATGCCAGACGATGATAACGAAAATAAAGCCACGTGACGAATTGTCATATTATTTGACAGGATATTATTTTTTTATTTTAAAGTTTGATTACTTAAATCATTGTAAGTGGTCTATGTCATCATTTCACAGGGCAATTATCTGGAAGAGAATTTCCAACGGGCCATGCGAACCTTTGCCTCAGGTCCGGTTGATGTAAAGAGATCAACGGGAAGCAAACGTGAGTGTTTATTGTTTTTTATCTTCATTTCAATTGCATATACTTCCGAAATCAATCCAGTTGAAATGTTTATTTTGATCGATCCGTTTGCGATCAATCAATTGAAAAGTACCTTTTTGATAAATGTAACCCATATTAAAGTTTTTGACGACTGCTTCATCTAGTACATTGCACTCGCCGATTTTCCGGTTTAACTGCGTGGATTTTACACTTTTTCATAGAATGTTTGGTCACGTATTTCGAATGGGAAATCATCGTTTTCCGAACGCGGTTTTGTTTTGCCAATCCTAACTTGGAATGACGTCGTTGTAATGGTGGCTAGTCTCTTACTTGGCTCAAGGAGATGAAGGCTTCGACGGTTATCAAACGGAGTGTCGATGAATGCTTGTTATGATGCGTGACAGTGAAAGCCGCAAAGAAGCTCTCATGCTGAAATCGCTCTACTCGTTTATAATAATTGCTTGAATGCATGTTTGATTCGAAGTGTGTACACTTCATCCTGGTGTGTCTGTGCCTCGGTACTTGCTATCGGCGTAAAGCTGTCCATAAAGTTGATGATGTTTATTATGCGGATGATGATGATGGTGGTGTCGATGATGATGATGATGATGATGATAA
Organism: Atriophallophorus winterbourni; assembly: GCA_013407085.1. Classification (NCBI taxonomy): domain Eukaryota; kingdom Metazoa; phylum Platyhelminthes; class Trematoda; order Plagiorchiida; family Microphallidae; genus Atriophallophorus; species Atriophallophorus winterbourni. The sequence continues at coordinate 19,888 of JACCGJ010017470.1, forward strand.
TTATGCGGATGAAGAAGAAGAAGATGATGATGCGGATAAGGATGATGCGGTTGATGATGATGAGGATGATGCGGTTGATGATGATGAGGATGAGGATGAGAATGCGGGCGAGGATGATGCGGTTGATGAGGATGAAGATGATGCGGTTGATGAGGATGAGGATGCGGACGAGGATGATGCGGTTGATGA